>BSBK01005913.1:327500-535000 GCA_027943335.1 Chamaecyparis obtusa
TCTCAAAATGTTATTAAAAGGGTATAAATAGTCTTATAGGAAGAGAAAAAGCATACACAAATTGACAAGACAAGAAACCATAATCCAACAACTAGCAAGGTATGTTATGCTAGGGGTTCATGAGAAATTTTGAACTATGAATTCCACTAGCCAACAAAGTGTGTTATATTGGGAGATTCATGATTGCATCATTGATTCTACTAACTAACAAGTTGTGTTATGCTAAGTGGCCATAAAAAAGAGAGGAATAGATTCTACCATAAAAAAAAAGATGTGTTATGTTTTATGATTTGTGCTAAAGAAAAGAGAGACAAAATGGTCTAGCAAGGTACATAATCCTAGTTGACTCGCACTAAGGAATATTATAAAGAAAAATCCCTACTTTCTAGATAATCTAAAAATGCTACTGCAAATGGGTGTTACAATGTGCACCAAACACATAGATTGTAAAACAAAACCTTAGTTTTCTAGGTAATTTGAAAATGGGACTACAAAATGGTACTATGGTGTGGACTACAATACTACAAAATGAGTAGGATAATGTGCACTAAGCACAACCCAATGAGAAGGCCTTATATGCCCCACTCGAGATGTCAACATATTTTAATGTTGATATCTTAAGGAAGTTAGACCTGCATCATGGATAAAATATCTTTAATGCAAACAAGATATCCTCACAAAAATGCATGCATTCCAAGATCAAAAGAATATCCTTAGGAAATACTACTCTGATATGTTTGATTTGGATCCTTAGGATACAAAATCTTGAGTTCTTTAAACCCAAAAACTTTGATATGCATATTTTTTACCAAATTTTGCCTCCTTCTTAGGGCATATGCAACCCTATTAGACTTTCCACTCCTATTCTTCAATACTATAAAGCTTGATGATTAGTAAATAAAACAAGCTCTTTATGAAAAGATAATGTCTCCTTTCTCAATATTTGAACTATATCATAAAACTCTTGATCATAAACAAAATATTTTCTTTTGGCATCATTCAACTTCTCACTAAGATAAGAAATGGGTTCACCTTCCTGAATCAAAACAACTTCAATGGCATTGTCGCTAGCATCACAGTCTACTTGAAATACCTTACTAAAATATGGAAGTGCCAACATAGGTTGATCTATAATTTTTCTTTTCAACAAATCAAAACTGTTTGTTTCTCCTATCGTCCCTTTGAACACTTTTATATCCTCTCTCATTGTTTTAGTTAACAGTCCATAGATACTAATGAAATTTTTGATAATTTTTTTGTAAAATCCAGCCAAACCATAAAAATATCTTACCCTAGTAGCATGCCTTGGAGTATCCCATTCAAGGACAACCTTTTCTTTCTCCGTGTCCATTTTAAAACCATCTACTAAGACAAAAAATCCTAGGTACACTAACTCCATAAAACTGCACTTCTTCAGGTTAATTAATAACTTTTATTCCCTTAAATTCTCAAATACCCTACGAATATGCATTATATTCTCTTCCAATATCTTATTGAAGATTAAAATATCATCCAAGGTGAACAATAAAAAGCTTACTCAAAAATTCGTTTCAATACCTTGTTCATGAGCTACATAATTGTACTCGGTGTATTGGTTAGCCCAAAAGGAATGACTAACCAATCATACACGCCCTTCTTTGTCTTGAAGGTTGTTTCCCATTCATCTCCTTCTCTAATCTGAATTTAGTGATATCCACTCTTTAGATCTATCTTTTTGAAGTACTCTGCTCCATTCAAACAATCCATAATGTCATCCATCCTTTCCAAGGAAAACCTATACTTCATAATAATCTTATCAATGGCCCAAGAATATGTACACATCTTTCATTCTCTATTTTTCTTTGGTGCTAGTACTGTTGGTACAATACATGGACTGAAATTCTCTCAAATCAATCCCTTCTACAACAACTCTTGCACTTTTTTGTTCAACTCTTCACTCTCTACTAGAGTCATTATATGCGTCGTCTTATTTGGAAAACTAGCTCCAAGAATCAAGTCCATTTGATGACTAATATTTCTTATTGGTGGAAATCTATTAGTTACATTATCAAATACAATATCTTGACACTTATCCAACAAATTTTTAACTTCCATAGGCACATCTTCTACTTCCTCTTTATCAAATTTTGAATTAAAGAAAAATAATCATAAGCCCAATGTCCTTTGCACTAGAAACATGTTCCATGAAAACCTCTTC
This sequence comes from Chamaecyparis obtusa, assembly GCA_027943335.1. Taxonomy (NCBI): domain Eukaryota; kingdom Viridiplantae; phylum Streptophyta; class Pinopsida; order Cupressales; family Cupressaceae; genus Chamaecyparis; species Chamaecyparis obtusa. The sequence goes on from BSBK01005913.1 coordinate 329,698, forward strand.
TTCTCAGTCATCGCCCTCTTCCTATTCCTCTTTGATCTCCATTATTTTGATCATGAGGACAATAGGAATGATTTCTCCTCTTATTTTGACTACTACTAGAGTCACCATTCTTCTTTTGAGCTTCATTTCGACCTCTATAAGACCGTTCACTAGGATTTCCACCACAACCTTTTCCATTTTGCTTTCTCTAAAACTTCTTATTCAGTGTTTCTTCTACCTTCAAAGAAAATTGATATGCATCTTCAATGGTATACATTCTTACCATTATCAATTATTCTTGAATACTCAGCCACAAACCATTTATGTAACAAACAACCTTCTCCTTCTTGGCATCTTAATGGCTCGTTCTGATAAGGACTTGATAGAACTCTTCTTTATACTCCTGGAAATATTTTACTGCTTTCTTCAACCCTTTCATTTTCTTTAGAAAATCAAGATCATAGTCAACAAGAATGAACCATCTCTTTAATTTGTCCATCATTCAATCCCATCTTGTTATCTTCTCCTTCCCTCTTCTATTTCTCTCCAACTAGACTTATTTCCACCAAATTTTAGCATGACCTTTAAGTTTGGCCTTTTTTAATCTAACACTCTCAAGATCTTCTATTTCCTCATACTCAAAGTACTCTTCCATATCATTTATCCAATTGATCAACTCTTCCAGATTAAGATTCTTAGGAAATGTGGAACCTTCAATTTTTGGTCTTTTTCCATCTTGGAAATGACCCTAAAAAACCTAGCTTCATTAGGATGTCTAGTCACTTCTTTCCCCTCTTCAAACTAACCTTCCTCTTTAGATTCATCCTCACCTTGATCTCTTTCCCTCATATCATCTCCTCTATGAAACTCCTCTTACAATGCTTGTACTTCTCTCTAGAGGGCTCTAAAATCCTCTTCTATCTCACTAACAAATCTTCCACCACAGTTCCTTCATGGAGGCATTTTCCTTACTTATTTCTTAAACCCACAAAAACAATCCTAGTGCAAACTGCCTTGCAATCATCATTATGTTTACATAGTAGGAACTTCTTCTCTAATACCACTTGATGAAGGGTGATCCCCTTACTAACCCAAACACACAAAACACAATAGGGAAATAATATAAAGTTGCAAGAACAAAAAATTGTAAGAATAGAAACAGTTCATTTATATTATTTTTAATAAAATTACATTACAACATTAAAAAAAATAACATGCTACAACCACATGGGCCTTCTTATCATAGTAATATGCAAGATAGAGCCATAACTACACTTCTAGAACTGAGCCCCGAAACCCTCCTTCGTCCATGTAGATGTAGCACTAATAACTGCCTTAGAATATTCTAGAAATTTAAACTTTCCTCTTTTAGCACCCAGCAGTTCATTAGTTCAATCTCACCTCTAAGCGATTTTTCTCTCTCTTCATTTTTGTATGGAAACTTGAGTCTTGATGGCACAACTTCTAGAAGCCATGATTTTTGACTCAACCATCTGATTTTCTTATATAATATACCATTGGAAATCTTGTGAATAGATCTATAATAGTCCATAGATCTAAAGATATATGTGTCTAGATTTCGAACCTTTCAGGGCCTATAAGGTCTTCAATTTTGATTTTTAGGCCACATTGGAGATTTAATAATTAATTTTACATTAATAATTTCAAACTGCTCAGGATATTGAGGTGATTCTTTCACTAATCTCTTAATTTTTCAATTACACTCCTTGGGACCAATTTTCATGTCCACAAGACCAAAATGGAAAAAGTCCTAAAACACAACCCCAAATGAGAAAAATATCTTTAAAATGGTGTGTGATTATTTTATACCATTTTTAGCTTAGATATACATCTTATATAGTCCAACTATAATAGTGGGCTCCCAAAAAGCTAAAGAAAAACTACAAAAAAAAAGAAAACGAATATAACATTTCTTTCTTTGGGTAATGCAATATTGGTTCTATAGCCTAGATGCTCCTACATCAGATTCTAACATTATCTTCTTATATATATTTAAGTCATAATTTCAAGTAGTATAAGATACCCATAATCTATAAACATTATTATAAATATAATTTATAAACTACTTACATCATAAGATACAATATTCATAAGGGTGCCCTAAGATTTTTAGACATCATTAGATTATTGTATGACAATTTCTAATATCATCTTCTTAAAAATATAACTCAAACTTCTAAAAGCATAAGATACCCATGATTTGTAAACATTCTTGCATATATAACTCATAAGCTTCTGAGAGAAAAAGATACTCATAATTTCCAAACATTGAAGTTTTTTTCAAATAATATAATAAAAAATAAGAGAGGATAGATAAATTGGCAAAGAATTGCATACTATTAATGAGAGTCCAAAAAGGGTAATCAATGTAAGTATTAACTTGCTTCACGTAGCAATGAAACCACAACATAGTCATCTGTATGTTTGTTGAAGAAAGAAAACCCAACATTAGAGGAAATGCAGGGGATTATCATTAGCAAGAAGTGGAATAAGAGAAAATAAATTATTTTTGAAACATAGCATTAGTGATAAATGAGAAAACAAATTATTTTAGAGGAAGTCTACTAAGAATATGCTAACAGTGTAGGTCCACAATTTTTTAACTTACAAACATTTAAATAAGTCCTAAGACTACTGATAAGATTTACTAAGAGTTTAGGGTTGCAAGAATTATAACTATGTGTCATTAGCAAATGTGCCTTGCTCTTTATGCATAGCTCGTCGTACACACAAACAACAAAAATAATATACTGACAAAGATAAAAGATATAGTAATGAAAATAGGGGCTATGACCAATGCAACATAAACACAACAAATAAATTCTAGGCTAAGAGATAGGGAAAATAATCTGACACATGTAAAAACCTACAGAATAAGTAGTGGCAATATAGATTGGACCCCCTTCTAGAAAACCCCAAATCTTGTCTAAACCAAGCTCTCTTCAAAATACTTGTAAAATGAAATAATGTGTGGTGTTTATGTTATTTATGGGCAGTCCCAAGAGCAAATGCATTAATGAAAACATTCTTTCCGACACTAGATGTAGTTGGGAATTAAGTTCTCTTAGACGATGTAAAACATGATACCACATTGGGGTAAAAGTACAAACCTGTGTCACACTTTTACAAAGGAAAAGGTCAACAACACACAAACTATTCAACTTTAACGACATAAATGTGGCATTTGTGTTTAGAATTTGAAGATGATGTAAACTAATGAAATGTGTAAAATTTGATAAAGTTTATGCCTATAATTTTTCTATTTATTTTTTAATAATAATTAACATAGTTTTTTAGTTTTTGAAGTTTATTTTTCAGTTGTTGAAAAATGCTGAAAATCTGGGGTCTAGTTCCCGCCAAACAAGTATATAAAAATAATATTTTTTCCCCTGATTTCAAAATATGCTATAGATGAAATGTATAGCTAGTGCATAAAATAAGAAAGATTGGTTTTTTATGTATATTTTCTCTGATATAACTACTCAAAGTTGAACTTATTCGAAATCGACAGTTTTCATCTCCCGTCAAATTTCCCCTATCAAATGTACACCATTCAAAAAAAAAAATTACATATTCTTGAAGAGGACTCTCTCGTCTAGTGTTAAATATAAATTGTAAATTTATATGATATGATTTACTACTTTTTTTCTTTATTTGAAGTAGCATCTTCTCAAATTTTAAAATACCTACTTGCAGTATTTTGAAATTATAATATATTAGATCTAATCAAAATACTATAAAACTTATATGAAAATAATCTTGACTCTGATCTCTACAAAAGGATATTTTTATATTTTTTTTAAAATATCATTAAAAAGAGTAGGAGTTATTGAAACATCACTTTTCTAAAATAATTTTATTTATTTCGTAATTGGACCTAAATTAGTATAAAGCATGCATTTAATTGATATTTCCAATTGGAAAAGTTGAAGCACTTATCTAATGAATCTAGCTAGACCATATGTGTGAAAAAAAATAATTTTTAGTTAGAAATACTCAAAGTCAGATGTGTTGACAAGTTAGCCTGAAACGTGACACAAGTTTGTGCTTTTACCATGTAATGAAGCAATAGACAATTTTGTGCGTCCACTCCACTACGTTGAGTCATCCTTTATAAATGAATTTCATTTGGTTGGACAGAAAGTAATCATCACACATTCAACTACTCATAATGTGATGTAGAAAAATTCACTACAACCAATTCACCATTAACATTTAGAAGAAAATATTTTAAAAAATACAAATACAAAGAACTCAAGAAGTGGGATTAATGACTTTCTTTCACTATTCTTCCCCCAACCTCCTTACAATTAAAAATGAATCCTTATATCTCTAGAATTCCCTCAAAAATATACCTTAGTACAAACTTACTATTTTCCAATTATCAATCTTCTTAACTAATTACATGTAATGTGAGAATATCTCAAGAAATTATTAATAACTCACAAAAAAAATCTAATTTCCTATGAGAATAACTTAAACAATCATTAAATCTCAAAAAAAAAATGCTAAAATCTCAAAAAGCCACTAAATCTCAAAACTTGCTAATTTCATTTGAGAACATCTAAAAAAATTATTAAAATCTTGAGAACTTTTTTTTTTTTAAAAAAGCCACCAAAAGCTCTTGCATCGTTCTCCTTTGGTTGAAAAGAACACAACTCCTGCAAATTGTTGTTTTTGAACACATGCCTCTTGTCAAGATCTAATCCTTCCCATTGTACCATATATTTATTTCATTGATTTTGTAAAGTGTTGACTATCTTCTTGTTCAAAATTTGTGCAATCGTATCATTTATTCTTCTTGAAATTCATTGTTTCAAATCCACTTCTTTCTCACATTGCACACCTTTTACCACTAAATTTCATTCCACCTCTTCTCCTATTCTCATTTTATATTGATTTTTAATAGGAAAAACATGCTTATCCTCTTTCTCATTTGTTCTTTTATTTTCTACAAATTTAACATCCTCTAAAGGGTATTCAACTTCTTCTGTTGGCACTTGAATTCCTTCTCATTGCATCATGAGTGCATAATGAAAACTTATTTCTTTCAAATCTTTAATAGGTTCCCTTTGAGATGATATATTTCTAGCTTTTTCTTTAGCCTTAAGAGGTACCAATAAAATCACTTTAGAACCATCCTTCCAAAAAGTGTATGTATTCTTTTCTCTATCATGCATTACCTTCTTGTCATATTCCCAAGGTCTTCCCAACAAAACATAGCATACATCCATTGGAATGACATCACACAATACTTCATCTTTATAAGTATTTCCTATGGAGAACTTGATTAAGCATCTCTTATCAATAGTGACTTTATTTACCTTTTAAACCATACAATATGATAAGGGTGGAGATGATTTTCACAAGAAAATTCCAATTTATCTACCATTTCTCTAGAAACCATATTTTCACAACTATCGCCATCAATAACTTGACATACATCTCCCCATGAAGTACATCTAGTTTTGAATATATTAGTTTGAAGCCATGATTTATCAAAACCATTAGTCTTTTCTTTCTCCTTCTTTGGGATTACCATTGTTCTTCTCATCATGAGGCTTTAGATCCTACATCTGGTTAAACCTGAGATCTAATTCTTTCCTCTGCATTCTTAGCTTGAGCTAGGTTTATCTTGGGTGACCCTCCTTGAATTATTTTTTCATGTTATAGTTTGACCATTCAAATGCCCTATGGCCCTCTTCTCCACAATTTAAAAAAACAAAAGGCTTTTGTGGGATTTCTCATCCTCTACCACCATTATAACATATGCCCCTTTGAAACCCTCTTCCTTGTTGTTGAGTTTACATGTCATGTCGAGTATCATCTAATTTATCTACTCCTTGAGATAATTTTCCTTGATTATTAGCTAAATCACCTTGCAACATATATGAATAGATACTATTTTGTCTCCTTATTCCTTTGAAAATATTGTCTGGTTCATTTTTCCTCCATCTTCAAAGCCAACTAGTAGGCCTCTTCCATACTGCTAACTTGATGCATGTTGAATTCATCTTAAATAGAAAAATTTAGGTTTTTTACATACCAACCAACCATTTGTTCATCAATTTCATGGGGTTCTACATGGATGGAACTCTTCTAAAGTAGACAAAAAAAAATTTAGGTTCTGAAATCTTTGAAAAAGAGATTGAGCATAGTCCATAGGCATATAATTCTCTTTTAATTTCTTCTCCATATTGTCCCAAGTTCTTATCTTCTCCTTTTCCTTTCAGGTTATTTCTCCTTACAAATGATCTCACTAAATCATTGCATGCCCTTTTAACTTTTTACATGCAAACTTTATCTTCTTTCCTTCTGTCATATGATTCTATTCAAATAATTTCCCTATGTTATTTATCGAATCTAGAAACTCCTTTAGTTTACGACTACTTTCATAATTGAATACTTCAGTTTTAAGCTCATTATTTCTCCCTTCTAATACCCTAACCATCCTTTCATCAAGGCTTAGATTATTGAATTGTTCTTCCTCTTCTTCAACTTGTGTATGTCAATCTGTTCTTCTTTCTTGGCTTTCTTCATCATTGGAATCATCTCCTCTTTTCTTTTCCATCATTTGTGCAAGTTCTAATTGCCTTTAGAGGTTTTGCATGTCTCTATGCATCTATGCAAGACCTCATCTTCCTCTTCCTCTCCCAGCCACATCCATTCTTTGATACCAAATAATGTAGCCAAATTCACTACAACTAGCTCACCATTAACATTTAGAAATTTAAAATAATTAAAAAAACACAAATACAAAGAACTCAAGGAATGGGATTACTGACTTTCATTCATTATTTTTCCTCCAACCTCCTTATAATTAAAAAAATGAATCCTTATATCTCCTCTAGAATGCCCTAAAAAATCTACCTCAATACAAACTTTCCATTTTCTAATTATCAACCTTCTAAACTAATTACATGCAACTTGAGAACATATCAAGAAATTACTAATAACTCAAAACAATTTATATTTTCCAATGAGAAAAACTAAAGAAATAAAAAAATCTCAAAAAAAAAACACTAAAATCTCAAAAAGCCACTAAATCTAAAAACTTGCTACTTTATTTTGAGAACATCTAAAAGAACAATTAAAATCTCAAGAACTTCTAAAAAAAATCTTGGAAAAGACACCAAAAGCTCATTCATCACAATGCAAAATGAAATCTAAAGCTAGTACGGAAAGGAAAAAGAGCTATTTAACTACAAAAATATTGCTCCAAGATATACTAGAGAGATTAGTGCCACTTGGGAACCCTTTAGTGTTGGTTATTAGCTATTGTTGTGACAATTCCTTGTATACAAATTGCCATATTTTTTGAACTAAAAATTCAAGTACCTGAAAAATACTGATAAATAATAAGAACTAAGAATTAAAACTTTGTAAATTGTGTCAAGTTTCAAGGACAAGGTTTGAGCGATAATGGATAGGTGTCTCGGCTATGGCCATTAAATTTTTTATGAAAGAGCATTTTTATGAATAGTTGCTTCTCTATCATTTGCACACAACATAATTCAATAAACACATACCTCCAATAATATCTTGAAAAAATATAGGGCAACTATAGTTGGTAAGATGATAAACCTAAATCATGCATCCCAATGTAGTTGCAACCTAATTGAGTTTTGCAAATCTATATGCTCAAAGATTTTTAGGGGTGTGCTACAATTAAGTCTCATTTATCAGATGGTATCATCACAAATGAGGCAATCAAAAAACATAATTGTTGACCTTGAACATGGTTTACAAATGACCTATTCTCACTTTCGTAGTTGAAGACCATATGTTTGATGGTTTTATGACATGAGATAGGTTTTCCCTGCATTCGAGTACATGAGCAATCTTGTAGGGAAAGCCTATTAGCTTAGTGAAAACAAAGAGAATATATTTTATATTTATCTAAATATCATTTACAAACACTTTTATATTTTGACTACAAGAATATTTACAAATAAATATCGTGCTATTGCAAATGACTACTTGTTCATGAAGTTGCAAGGTATGCTCGTTGTTTAAACCAATTGTATAATTGCTTTTCTATAACTACTGCTATTGATCTTCTACTCAATACTCTAACAAATACCACTCTACACTCTACACTCTACTAGATCTATGTTCTACACTCTATGTTGTTACCAATTACTATTCTTCCTCCAACAACTCTACAATAAATGTTTTCTTTTCCTCTTTTCTTTTATTTATCTCATCTATTTTTTAATTGATCTACCACAATCAAATTTCCACCAAAATTGAATTTTTCAAATTTCTAGATTTTTTCATTAAAAATAAAGCCCCAAAAAATTGATAGCTAGAGAAATGTAGGTTAGAAGATCAAAGAGATCTTGATTAGTGATAAGGCATATGTAAAAAATTATTTTTCTAACTTAGGATTACAAATTCCAACAAATGATAGATTTTGAGATATATTTAATGGGCATAGTTACGAAATTAATATTTAAAGTTGTAAGATATAAATAAATTTAATCCATCATCTTATCCAATTTTGTTGAAATTAAAATGACATGTAGATAATAGTGTTATTTTTTAGTACGAAGAGGAATTTAAATATTCTAGGGTACTGATATAATCACCCACCAACTCCTAATAAAATGGATGATTGCAATGTGAGCTAGGAATCTTGAGGAGATAAATTAGTGAGAGTTGAACATGTAATATATGTGGTAAGGAAGGCATCATTGTAGAACTAGAAAGTGAAGAAACAAGGCTTGATTATGAAGTTGACATGCATGCATATATGCACATTATCTCTAGATCCAAAGTGCATAGGATACTACATGTTAGAAAACATAATAAAAAGTTCATTAGGGATTATTTCAAGCTGTCATGTGATTATACATAAAGAGCTCCAAATAAGTATTAAAATTTGTAAAAGAAAATTCTTCTCTTGTTATCTTACCATGATGATGGATGATGGAATTTTATCTGAAACATTGGTGATAACAAATTCACATGGTCAAATCAAACTCTACAAATATCATGTTTTTGAATGAAAATTGAAATGTAGGTTTATATCAAAATCAAGCAGGGTGCCTTGCAATTTTTTTTTAGGGTAGGAACAAAAAGCATTAACCAAACTACAAGAGAACCCTATAATAAGAAGAGGGGAACAAAAATGCTAACAAATCCTAACAGAATAAAGCATAATACAAGAGATAATTTATCTAAAATAACTAAGCGAAGAAATTAAGGACTAAAGGAAAGGATAAGCAAGGTAAGTAAAATATTGAAATGGACTGAGAGAGCATTCTTCAAAATAATCACAATATATCAAAAGAAAAATATAGAAAGAAGGAAAAGGTAAGTAACTTTATGGTTATGGTAATCATATATTATCGCTTTTCCATTTCATAATATATTAGAGATTTAAATTAAGTTAATTGATTGCTATATTTATAAAACTTAATATTGTTTCTTTAAAAAAAAGGAAAATTAATACTAAGTTTTACTTAAATTTTATATGTAATACGTAAGGAATTAGAGGAAAGGGAAAGTGATGTATTGTCACAACCCAAATATACCTTCTTTTATTTATTTAAAATATTAAGTTTTCTTATGTATACAATTATTAATTATCAAATTTATAATATCATTATTTTTTAATTATGCATAAAATAAAATTAAAGTGTAAAACAAATTAATTGACAGAAATGAAGGAAAACTAAAAGTGATTGTAAGGAAGGAGTGGATGATAAATGCAGGTAACCAAATTGGAGAGACAATATTCTTGGTGGAGGAAGTTTAGGACTTTCTTGAAAAAGAAATAGAGCAGTAAAACACACACAAAAATATGGCAACCTATATCTTCCAAGAAAACAAAAAAAACCAGTGAAAAGGTTGGGGCAAGAGGATTAAGAAAGTATAGTAATGGTGTGTAATCTAGAAGTTTGCAATGTAAAGTTTAGGATTCCAAACATAATTATTTTCATTGTAGAGCATGAAAAATTAGGGTTAGAGGTATTCACACTTGTCAACAAGAAAAGAAGAAAAGGAAGGAAATTAAGTGATGAGGGTATAACTCGAGACACGGATGAGCACAACAAAAGGAATTTCTATTATCTAAATAAAGAAGCTATTACATTGACATTACATCCAGAAAGAAAAACTACATGCCTCATGGGCTACAATACTTTCAGATTCTAGAGAAAAATAACTTATCTCCAAAAAAAAATTCTCTCCCACCTTGAAGATTTGTCTAAAATAGCCTATTTTTAAGTTTACAACCAAAAATGAAATTTACATTTTGAAATTTGGCGGATGGGCACCAAAAAAAAGGATTTGAAATTCAAATTTGAACAAGGTGTGAAAACTAGGTAGTTCCAGAAAAGTGGTCCAACTTCTGGGAGGCATAACTTTTGATTCGGGACTCCAATTAACAAATTGTTTACACCATTAGAAATCTTTTTGAGTGAACTAAGATCCATACAAGACCATTTAGTGCCTCAAACTTGACTCCAAATTATTTTTGACAAGTTCTTAGAAACTTAAAACTGCAATAACTTTCAAATGGTGAAATATTTTGACTTGATTCTTTCACTAGAGTGCTTGATATTCCATTTACAAGATTCCATTAAATATTCTAATTCAAACCCACCTAAAAAATATCAAGTTGGCCCAAAAAAGTAGTTGTGAAATTCTAAGAGTTGGAACCTTGAATTCACCCAAATGGGTATCAGAAATGTAAAAACATCAAACAAGAACTATTAGCAAAGAACTATTAGCTAGATATATATTTCTTTGGGTGATGCAGAATTGCCCTAACACCATTGGATGCTCCTACATCATTAAGGAGTTCAACTCTGGGTGAGAAATCCAACGAGAGAAGGAAAACTATAGGACACACAAACAATCAAGTTCCTCTTTATCCAATTTTCTTAAAATAACCTTTAGAAAAATGTTAAGGAATTTTAGTGAGTAGAATTGTAATTTCGATATGAAGTTTAATGAAATATTGGAGTTATCTAAGTTTTTTTTTAATCCTTATGGGTGATACTGGAATAAATTTGGTGATATGTGAGGCTGAGTTATCCTTGTTGGTGGTTGTGTAAATTAAAATGCTATATCACTTTTCTTCTTTAGGTTGCGTAGTATGTAAATTTTGTTTTCATGAGTAGTGTAACACTTCATTATGTATGTCATGGCAATGGTTGCATTTGGGATTAAAACATTAGTTAAACTCTACAAAACACATTTATATGTATATTGGTTCTTTGTTTTGGTTTAGCAATAATGGTATTGTAAGTTATTTTGTTTGGTACTTAGATGTTGTAATATCATGCATGTATGTATGAGAAATAAACGTTCTTGTTGTCCTTCTAGATTCATTGTTAACATTATTATGTAGTAAGGTAAAAATCAACTTAAAATTTGATACAACAAAAGCCATCCTTTCCATATGTATCATAGGCAATTCTAATTAGTTCTCAGGTATGTTTTACTTGTGTCAAGTGTATTACATGTTGACCATAGTAAACAATCCTTGCTATTCATTTTGTGTGTAGATGTGAGGCGAAAATGAGATATCTTTCTTGTATCTCTCTGTATTTGATTCCTTCATAGCATACTCCTCTATACGCATTCTTTTATATTTCTAGAAGAATAGTTTGAAGGAACGCCTTTCTCCAATTATTAAGAACAACATTTTGAGTGTTGTAACCTTTGTGGTATGTAACTATCTGTGCAGCAACAAAACAACCAAAGTGAGTTGTGTTTGTCAGTAATTCTTGTGGGAGTGTGTTTTCAGAAGGACTGGGAAAGATGACATTGTCACTGATGTGTTTGAATACTCTGTTGCAGTCTCTATAATGATAGATCTATGCGTCGTCTATGTAAAAGAGTCAATTCAATTTATCACTCATAATATATTTATGGTTGAGATTGTGAAAAATCTATTACAGTTACTGATTATTAACCTCCTATCTTTGATAGATTATCTAATCAACAAATATCGAAAAATAACACAACTGTAACTTCACAAATAAAAACCCATAAAATATGCAACACAGTGAACATGAGATTTTTGGACAATTGTCTCTGGAAAAACCCCGAGGGGAAAACCAGTATTGCAGATGAGAAACATATTAAACTTTAGCAAATTAAGAGATACAAAATTCCTTGCCTCTCACTGGCAGAACTCAGACAATCTCCCAATTCCTCCTACTGATATTCCTCCACTGCTATCCCCAGCGCTATCACTGCGCCCCTTGCTAACACTGCAAGACTTGTTTGCTATCACTGCAAACACATTTGCTATCACTGCAAATGCTCTCCAAGTTGTATTTTCCAAATGACCCAATGAACCCTTTTTATACTACTCTCATTGAAAAATCAACAACCGAGATTAATACAAATGAACGGCTGAGATTAAGACAACTCAATAACCACTAACAAACTTGGTTATGAGGTGTCACCTAAAAAGAGTCAATATTAAATAACAATTTTTTTTATCCTAACAATATTTGTTTGACAAAAACAACCATTTTCTAAATTCTAGGCTAGGACAAACAGCTATCCAAACTACCCATAACTGATGCTGCTATTTTTGGGTGAGGACAAACAGTTGTCCAAGCTACCAAAATTAACACTCCCTCTTAGCGAGGAAGCTATTCTGCACAACACCCAACATATCTCTAAAGAAGATAAATTTTGCCTTCCCCAATGCCTTTGTCAGAATGTCTGCTACCTACTCCTCTGTAGGTATATACAGTAGCTGAACAATCCCTCATTGTACACAATCCCTGATGAAGTGATACTTGATGTCTATATGTTTAGACCTATCATGAAACACTGGATTCTCAGACAACTTGATGCAACTCTGATTGTCACAATGTATCACAGTAGTCTCAACCCTCTGACCAAACAAGGCTACTAACAACTTTCAAAGCCATATAGCTTCACACGTCGCCATGCTAGTTGCTTTGTATTCTACTTTTGCAGAACTCAAAGCCACAGACTTTTGCTTCCTGCTGAACCAAGAGACAACTCTCGATCCCAAACTGAAACAACACCCTGAAGTGCTTCTCTTGTCTGTTGTACTACCTGCCCAATCTGCATCAATATAGCCTATCAACTTGATACCTTCACCTCGAACATATCTGATCCCGTACTCAACTGTACCATGCAAATATCGCAGCACATGTTTCATCGTTGTCCAATGCACTCTCTTTGGCTCCACCATGAACTAACTAAGAGAGTTCACTGCAAAGGCTATATCTAGCCTACTGTTGACCAAATACATGAGCGAACCAATCAACTGCTTGTATAAGCTGGGATCTACATCCTTCTCCTTGGATGTATCTACCTTCCTCCAATTCATGATCATGGGTGTAGACATGGCTTTGCAATCTTCCATTCCAAATCTCTTCAAGATTTCAATGCAATATTTCCCTTGCCCAAGGAAAATCTCTCCATCTGTCTGCCAAACCTCCATGCCTAGAAAGTAGTGCATAAGTCCCAAATCCTTCATCTTGAACTCTGCTGCAAGATCCTTCTTGCACTCCTCTATGAGCCCTAGTGAACCTATTAGAAACAAGTCATCCACATATAGAATAAGAATGAGAACCTCACCCCCAACCACCAAGTAGTAGAGGTTAGCATCTGCCTCACTCTTCACAAAGCCCATTACTTGCAAGTAACTATCAATGCACTCATACCACACTCTAGGAGCCTGCTTGAGTCCATATAAGGCTCTCTTCAATCTGCACACATGGGTCTCTTTACTATGTGCTACAAAGCCTTCTGGTTGCTCTATGTATACCTCCTCCTTCAACTCACAATTGAGGAATGCTATCTTGACATCCATTTGATGGATCTGCCATCCCATCTATGTTGCAAATGAGATCACAGCTCGTATAGAAGTATACCTGGCCATAGGAGCAAATGTCTCCTCATAGTCTATTCCCTCCTTCTGAGAGAACCCCTTTGCCACAAACCTTGCCTTGTATTTCTCGATGCTACCATCTGCACCGAGCTTGATCTTATAGATCTAGCGTGATCCAACCACTGCCCTATCTGTTGGTCTAGGCACTACCTCCCACACATCATTCTCCATTATTGAGGTATATTCCTCAACCATTGCATCTTGCCACACCTGATGTTGTGCAGCATCCTGATAACTGGAAGGCTCGCTATCTACCAACTAGCTGACTAAAGCCACATAGTCATTGAGCTTGGCTGGTTGTCTCCTTTCTCTTGTACTCCTCCTAAGAGCTCCCACTAACTCCTGAGTATCCCTTTGTTGAACCTCACAGTTCCTGTTGCCAATTGTAGAGGATGACATATCAACCTCCATATCTTCTAGATGCAAATCCTGCTGCACCAGTTGCTCCATACTCTGCAAACTCTCACCACCTGAGTCTATGCTAGTACTAGTCACTGTACTCGAGATTTGCTACCCTTGACTCAGTTGAGCTACCCCTGGAGCTTTTGTCGGCTGCTCACTCTGATTTTCTATTGGCAAATCTCTAGACGTCCTGAATGCCTTGTCCTCCATGAACTTGACATCACGTCTCACTATAATCCTCTTAGTCCCTGGAATAAATATCTGATATGCCTTTGAGGTTTCACTATACCCAACAAAGTACCCCCTCTCTGCAGTCTGATCTAACTTTGTACATGTATCACCTGGAATATGGCAATATGCCAAACTTCCAAATATCTTGAAGTGACTGACATTTGGCTTCTTTCCTGTGAAAGCTTCTTCTGGTGTCATCTTCCTTAGTACCTTATGTGGAACCCTATTCTGTATGTACATTGTTGTACTACATGCCTCTGCCCATAAGTAGCGGGGCATATCCTGGTCATGTAGCATAGCCCTTGCTGCCTCTGATATGGACTGGTTCTTCCTCTCAGTAACTCCATTCTGCTATGGATTATAAGGAACAGTCCACTCTCTCTTGATTCCTTCCCTGGTATAGAACTCCTGGAAGTCATTTCCTTTGTACTCGCCTCCATTATCTGACCGAAGAACCTTTATCTTCCTTCTTGTCGAGTTCTCCACAAGAGCCTTGAACTCTTGGAAGTGACTGAAAACCTCAGCCTTGGTCTTCAAGAAGTATATCCAGGTCTTCCTGGAGAAATCATCAATAAAAGTAACATAGTACTCATATCCTCTGAGAGACTTCATCGACATTGGTCCACCTACATCTGAATGTACTAGATCAAGAACACCCTCAGATCTGGTGTCACTCCTTGGAAAAGATGCTTTTGCAAACTTCCCCAACACACATCCCTTACATACATCATCATGCTCTATGCTCACCTCAGGAACACCTGTCACTATCTCATGAAGCAATTTAAGTGCTCCATGATGTATATGGCCCTCCTCCTATGCCATAGCTCTCCAAGATCTCTAGGATTGTTGTTGCTCATAAGTGCCTTAGGAGTGTCAAACTACAGCCTGTAAAGGTGACCACTCCTAACTCCAATAGATACAGGTGATTTCCAATCCTTGTGCTTGATCAACACATGTGTCCCTCTAAAAAGTACATTATAACCTCTATCCTAAAGAACAGATATAGAAATTAGATTCATACCTAATCCTAGCACATGCAACACATCACGAAGGGGAATAATCTTCCCATTCTCCCTCTGAAACTAAACAGTCCCTTTCCCAACTAAGTTGAGTTTGGAAACATTTCCCATAGAAATCTGGGTACTGGTACTCTCCTCCTTGTAACTGGAGAAGTACTCTCTAACTCCTGTCATATGAAATGACACCCCACTATCTATATACCAAACACTCTATGAGGTTGAGCTAACCATACAAGCTATGAGTTCGAACTCATCTTCCAATCTACTAGAGAGCTCATCTACACTTGTTGAAGCTGCCACCTGCTTCTTGCCCTTATTTTCATTCTTCTTCCTTTCTGGGAAATCATTGACATAGTGGCCAAATTCGTGACAACCAAAGCACTTGACCTTAGATAGGTCCTTCTTCTTCTCACCTTGTGAGCTTGATCCTTTGCTAGACCCCTTCTTTGCTTTCCCTTTACTCGCTAGGGCAACGTTTTCCTGTTCCGCCTCACTTTTCTGACTCTTGTTGTTGGCTCCATTGACAAGACTTAGTCTAAGCTCCTCGTGAGTGAAGTCACTCCAAAGTTGATCCCAACTTGGTAAGGTGTCTCGTCCATTAATGACTTGAACAAAGACATCCCACTGCTTAGTAAACCCATTTAGGGCTATTCTTACTAGCTCATCATCATCTAGCTTATCTCCAACAACTGCTAACTCATCCTTGACAAGTCTGATCCTGGTGAGGTAACTTGTCACGTCCTCTCCCTTATTCATTCAGGTATTCCTCAGCTTTTCTCTGAGAATTAGCTTCCAATTAGTGGTAACATTCTGGTACAGATTTAGAATGGCTTCCCACATCTTCCTTGCAGTATCTAACTCTGCAATATGTGGTACTATATGATCCTTGACACCATCAAGGATGATCCTCCTTGCCTTGGCATCATCCTTTCTATATGCTACAAGTTGTACTGGATCTGTAGGTACAGCTATAGTAGTGGTCACATAATTCTTGATTCCACTCTCTTCTAGCAACAAAGAAATTATGGCTTTCCAGACACCAAAATTAGAAGCTCCATCCAATCTATCCTGATCTCTTAAGCTAACTGAGGCCATCTCAAAGGTTAAAACAAATAATAATTCTAAATAGGTTAAACTAGGTTTTATAAACCCCCAATTTCTTCACCTAGGGTAAATCTCTTCTACCCTAACTTAGCTCTGATACCATGTGAAAAATCTATTACAGTTACTGATTATTAACCTCCTATCTTTGATAGATTATCTGATCAACAAATATTAGAAAATAACACAACTGCAACTTCACAAATAAAAACCCATAAAATATGCAACACAGTGAACATGAGATTTTCAGACAATTGTCCTCGGAAAAACCCTGAGGGGAAAACCAGTACTGCAGATGAGAAATCTATTAAACTTTAGCAAATTAAGAGATACAAAATTCCTTGCCTCTCACTGGCAGAACTTAGACAATCTCCCAATTCCTCCTACTGATATTCCTCCACTGCTATCCCCAGCGCTATCACTGCGCCCCTTGCTAACACTGCAAGACTTGTTTTCTATCACTGCAAACACATTTTCTATCACTGCAAATGCTCTCCAAGTTGTATTTTCTGAATGACCCAATGACCCCTTTTTATATTACTCTCGTTGAAAAATCAACGGCCAAGATTAATACAAATGAACGGCTGAGATTAAGACAACTCAATAACCACTAACAAACTTGGTTATGAGGTGTCACCTAAAAAGAGTCAATATTAAATAACAATTATTTTTATCCTAACAATATTTGTTTGACAAAAACAACCATTTTCTAAATTCTAGGCCAGGACGAATAGCTGTCCAAACTACCCATAACTGATGTTGCTATTTTCGGGTGAGGACAAACAGTTGTCCAAGCTACCAAAATTAACAGAGATTTCTACAATACATATAGATTCAATATTCATGAAGATATCTATTTATCTAGATGTGCACCATAGGAAATCCTATTTTGTGATGTAGCAGCAAAGTACCCTTTTGAATATTTTATAGATCTGAAGTTCACCACATCTAGTCAGGGGTCCATGACTCATTAATGTGACAGGATACACATGTTCCTGTGTATGTATCCTTTCTAGTTACTAGCGTGTGCTTGGTGATTCTGGATTAGATATAGATTTAGGATATCAGGTTATCTATGAGTATGTATGTCTATGCATGTTATTGTCATCAAGTCCAATGCTTATGGGTGGTGTGTGCCTATGGACATCTACCATTGATTCTTGTTTGAAGCATGCCTTCTCTCTTGGTAGTGAGAAGGCTCCTATATGGGGAATTTACAAGTTTACCACAACTAGCCTCAGGTCAGAGAGTATTTTGTGCTAGAATCCTAGAATCTAATGTCATTTGGTGGCAGTGAGTTATGTAAAGCACCATGGCCATTGAGAATGTGATTTGTGGTGTGGAATTAAACTACACTTTTTAATATTCTAGTTATTTTATATTTATCAAGTCTAATAGAAACTCTACAACGCGTGTATGTGAGAGGACACTGTGATCATTTAATGCCTTTTCTTCTTTGTAAAGAAGAATTTTAAAAAAAAGTCTAAAGCAGATATAGGTTCAAATTCTCATGAAGCATCTATTGGGCGACATTCTTGAGTATCCATATGTTTTAAACTTGATAAGGCTATAGATTTTTGATACTCATTGATCAAGATGAATATTGTCTTATGAGGTTTGGGGTTTTCATTTAATATTGACAATGGATTAGCATTTAAATAATGTATTGGCTCTAGTTATTCTAATAGATTAACAATAACCATGCTTTGGGATTTTCTTATATCAAACTAAGTTGGGTAGCTCTATGATTATTTCCTTGTGAGGGGAACAATGTGAGTAAAAGAGTAATTGTGTTGTAGCTTTTTAGGAAGCTAACATATAATTGGGTGAACTTCTTTAGCCAATGAGCGTTTTTGGTGGATTTGAAATTGAATTCTTATTTTGAAGCACATTATGAAATCTTATGTAAAAATTGTGCTTAGTTAAATTTTCGACAATTATTTGAGCCAACACAATAGAATGTTAACATATCATTGGACAGTGTGTGATGTTTTTATCCAAGTTAAGAAATGAAACTTGTCTATTAATAAAATTACTTGGATCCTTATTATTCTCACTATTTATTCAAATAGCATCGGTATTCATGATAAATTATGGTTTCAACAAATATCATTCTTACGACTAAATGCATGGTTGTATCTTTTTGTACTATCTTAGTTTGTTAGATATATGAGTTGGAACAATGAGTTGAGAATTTTATCTTAGACTGATGAGGAACGATGATGTTATTACCTAAGTATGCTTGAATATCATTTATTAGCATTTGAATTATTTATGTCAATGTGCACAATTCCATTACTCTAGTTAGTTTTATTTGTTAGACTACCTCTAGTTGGGCTAGGTATCTTTCATGTCAAGAAAGATTTTGGGGAAGCGTAACTACTTCGTAATAGGATGGAAACACATTCCTACAATATTCTCACCCTTGATGTTTTGTGTGAAGTCGACATTTGGAGTTCCTTTTAGGAAGGTCTTTTCTTTGGTGCCTTATGATCCTATGTATTTGACCTAGTGGTCTATGGTAAATACGTTGCTTACTTATGTTATGCTAGATGAAGGCTCTTGTTCTATCCTTAGTTGATACACATTGATGTTTTCAACAAGTTGGTTGAAATCTTTCAATTAGTTATTATTTTCAGCTGGTTGTTGAAATTGTTATTGAATTTGGTGTAATATCTCATGTTGTTACTATAGGTGTGTTCAAAAAATTTGGTCGACGCCTCTTCTTTGTTTATGGATTTATGTATTGCAAGTATTATGTTCAACAAGTTGGTCAAACCTTGTACTTATTCATGGAATTTAAATGTAAAATATTTTGACTTGTCGATATGTGGATTCGACTCTTGACTATGTTGACCAACTTCATTGTCTTTTTTATTTTGTTGATGTGGCATGTTTTGTCGAGACAACAGTCCTTACGTGTATGATAAGTAAATGACAACAAAACTCGATAATTAAATAATATATACTTATGTAAGTGCATATGACATGATATACCATGTAAAATATTTGATCATTAGTGTCATAAGTAGCATCATGTGACAAACATATGACAAATCTTAAGTGATACAAATTATAAATTAGTGATTGGAATTAAGATGAAATATTTATATAAACTCAATTTGAAAGAGAAATTGTATTAATCTTATTTTTTTATATTACAATTTTTTTACAAATATTTTGTTCATACAAGCATCAACATGAGACCAACAAACACAATCATGAGACTATTATTTTCTCATTTCAAGCAATCACACTAGAATCGACCAATGAAAGACCAAGAGTCGCAACTTATAAATCCACTTATTGGAAACTATGTTCACACTAGAAGTGGATCGTGAAAAACTAAGATTCGCAACTTAGAATTTCATATTAGATATCTTTTTAAGATTTGAGCTTGAATAGCCACAAGAACTCAATAGTCCAACCAATAAATTAAACCCCTTTAACATTAAAATTAATGATTTAAATTATCTCTATTTTTAACATATTTGTCAATCATTACTATTCTTAAATTTCATAATAACATAATCACTAAAAATTTATTTATTTTTCTCATAAATATATTATGTGAAATTATCATTAGTTCTTAAATAAAATTGTCTATCCTTTCTTGGTAACTCAAGTTCACACTCCTAAGAGGCATTTTATTGTTATGAAATGATATTCATTAATATATAAATTCTATAAATTAAATAAGAAAGGCTTCATTTATCAATATTATTATTTTTTAAGTTTTTAATTTTAAAAAAATTGAATCAACACAAGAGAACAAAGAATAACAACCACAACAAGTATTGACATTACAAACTGCAAAAGATTATAAAGAATCAGCATATAGTAATTAAAAAAGAAGCACAATTGTCAATGTGCTTCTGGATTAGATTGTGTATATTTTTTAAGCATCAATGTTTCGGATCACACTCTGTGATCCATCATCAGGATGAGAAAGTGCAAGAATGTAAAGATAAAGTTGCAGACCAAGCAAGTCTCAAGATATATAAGGAAAGGGGATGGCCCAGAAACCTATGTAAAGAGGAAAAAGGAAACAAAAAAATAAAAAAATAAGAGAAATTAATAAAAAATCCAAAGGTGAAAAAATAAATAAAAGTACACACATACAAATAGAAATAAAGGATCAAAAAAGGGGTGTGTGTGTGTGTGTGTGTGTGTGTGTGTTACCAGTTTAGTTTTGGGCTTAGACTGGTACAGCCATGCTGGCTAGAACTATTCTTTCATATCTTTAAAAAAAAAAAACATGCTTAATGCCCATGACAGTCATTTGATTTATTCTATGAATATACGTTTACACTTTATGACAAAAAGTAACCCACATATGAAAGAAGAAGAATTACATCTTGTGCTTTTCTGAAAATGTAAATTTGTTTATTCATCAAAGTGCTCATTACGTTTCACATAGGCCGTGAAACTAACCTCATTAAAAGAATACATAAATCAAGTGCTTAGGCAAAAGGAACATAAATGCTAAGTACAAAAAAGCATGTAAAAGAAAGGAGGTTCATAAGGGCCAGCCATTGCCTGGTACTGGAAATGATTGGCCATGTTGCTAATTGTATCCCGTTGTCCTGTCATGCCTTGCCTCCATGTCAACCCCCGCAAAATAAATTGAGGAAAAATGGGTTAAATCTAATGATCTAAACAATAGCCAGCCAACTCGCCATCATACTCAATACATACATTCATATCCTTGAAATAACCACCAGATTTATTCATTCTTCTAACGAGTTTGTTTCCTGTGCAGCATCACACCTACCACTGACATGTGGACATAAATGTGGCTCCCACAAGGGTTCGAGCCCAGCATGTCAGTGGTAGGAGTGATTCATAACAGTTGAGGAAGTAAAAAACAAACAGGTGTTGAAATCAGGAAAAGCATACAAGTTTGTTTAAGGGACAACAATCTCAAGTTGAAATCATACAGAACAGAATAGCAATAGGACACAAATCAAAAATTCAAAGAGAGAGAACATCGTTGTAAATTTGGAAAACATCACAAGTTTTTTACAAGAAAATGTTGTCATAAAGTGAACATGTTGCTACAGTGCATCTACAGAGAATAAGTTACATAATGTCTTTTTCTTTTTCTTTTTTTTCTCAAAAGGGATATAGTGTACTAATCAAATTTTGTTCGTATGCTGGATTGATTTTAAAATCAAATACAGGGTCACATAAGTCTATTTATGAGTGTCACGAGCCCATGCTCGAACTTCATAAACAGGTTTTGGTGCTGGTGTTTCATTCACTTTAAATATTGATATATTATGAGCATATTAGGATCATGGATCTACAACAGAATATCAGAGAGACAAATCATCATAGAGTTTTCAAGATACGTTGGTTGCTAATGGTTTGAAAAGAATAGCATTGTTGGAGCAAGGTTATTATGGATAATAGCCATCAGATTGAGCAAATAGTTATTCCAGAATTCCTGAACCTTTCAAAATTACAAATCAGCATTAAGCATGGACACAGGCAGCAGCTTGAGTCAATAAAAGTGAAATGAGTCAAGCATGAGTATCATGACAGTGAATAATTGACAAATGAGTACCAGTCAAATGCAAAATACAAGCATGTTGCTGCAATGTAAAATGCAAAGATAAAAAACTAGATTTTATACAAAGAGATAGAGGTTCCTTGGCACTTCATATTAGAGCCAAATGCCAGTCAAAGGATTTGAAGAGAAAATTCTGCAGCATTCACAGAAAGAAGTAATAGTTTAGATTTTATCAAATACATAATCGAGCCTTCCAAAACCATGATAAGCATGACAATCAAAGTACAGTTGTTCAAGCCCGAGTTGGAATAACATTTCCAGATTTTCAAACAGAGAAGGCCCTAGAATTTATACAAAGCTGGAAAGTGAAATCAAAACAACTTCAATAGTGTTTTCAACTTTTAAATCAAGAAAATGTAGTGAAGGATGCAATCAAATAAAGCTTTTAAAAGCTATGTTACAGCTGGTACAAGTAAAGATAATTCTCAATATTTCATCAAGTTAACAGTAGTTTAAAACCTCATATTTTACACATTGATTTATTAGAGAAGAGAGACCCCAAGCATAACGAATTACAAGTTTTGCAGCAGCAAGTAATGTGTCTTTTAAAGCAAGAAAAGAATAAGGCCGAATTTCATACAACATACATCTCATGAATCTCTAAATAGGGTTCAAACTTCAGCAGTAAGCTCAAATCTAGCATTTTTGTGAGCTCTTTTCAAGTGAATAAAGGCTCAAATAATAATCAAATTTATTAGTTACAGCAGAAGAAAGCTAGATGCCAACAGATAATGGAAAATGTCAAGTATGAATAACTCAAGGTTTACAATAGCGTGTATTAAGTCACAATTTTTTGCATATGGGAGCTGATAAAGAAGCCATGTTCACTTCTAAGTATAACCTTTAAAAAATCACATAAGAAAACCCTTGCATGATCTCACTATTAAGGTATGGATTTGCCAAAACATTCATGACTATAACCTTCGAATCCAATTGAAAGCAAAGTGACAGTATGCCATATGAAAGCCAGCGACAAACAAAATGATGAGCAGAAGGAGAAATATAAAACACTTATCTCAAAAAAAACCAAGTACGCCAGCAAGAAACGTCATTTTCTTCCAGTCATGCCAAGTACAATACCAAGGCAAGAGCTTTCAAATAGATTCAGCCATGGTGAATATGCAGAGAAGTCAAGTATTTAGCAAATGTATAGAGCTCAAATCTGTTGCAGCTTCCAGCTCAAAATCCAGCATAAGCAAATGGTACTAGCAGAGAACGATTTTATTGAGAGAGGAGAGCTCAAAATTTTGCAAAGATTCAGAAAAAACTAGCTCCAAATATGCATGGCGGTGGCTCCAACCCACACCCTCTTCTCCAGCAATGTGTAAATGCCAAGAGAAAAGACCAAATGAAAAATATCAAATGTTTTTTAGGGTTTGATAATGCTTATACCCATACTCACGTGAAAGTGAAATGGCTCTTTGCTTTTTACTTTGTTTTATTTTCCTATTCCAAGCATTTTCGCCCATATGTATGGGTTTGTAATAAAAAACAAAGCACAAACTTTTTTCATTTTTTAACTCAACACTTAGGTTTTAATTTCTTGCAAAGTGTTTGTCTTTTAATTTTATTTTTTTTAAGTAAAAGATAAATATTGTTTTTTTTAATAATGTATTATTATGTAATTCGTTTATTATTTTTGTAAATACAATTATTTTAATAATATTTTAAGTAAGTTATTTAATTATCACTTAATATATTATTAAATAATTGTTATTTATTAAAATAATTAAATATAAATTACATAATAATAAATTATAATTTAATAAATATTAAATACTTTTTATTTCATTTATGAAATATAAATTATTTAATAAATATTATTATGAAAAAACAAAATATTTATTTTTCTTTTAAAAATAAAAAAGGTAGATATTTTGCAAAAAAGATAATGACTAAGTGTTGAGTCATAAATGAGGATAAGTTTAGCTGAGATATTATTTTCAGATATTTTCAGATATTTTGAGAGGCTAGGGTTGGGAATTTTTGTATAAGTATAGAGTTGAGACTCTTTTGTAAAGGTTCTCTTTTCTTTGCCTTTGTTGTTTTGTAAGTTTTTTTTTCTCAGAGTTCTTGACAGGAGCAGAGACTTTTGTAACCCATTTATCAGAGAGATATACAGATTTGCAACATCTTTTGACAGTGATTTTCAGTTGGTGCCTTCTCTTATTCTCTGTGTTTGTGTGTCATTTTGATGCCTTCTACAGGAGTATTTTAGTCTTTTGCAGGTTGAAAGTTGTGTTTTTGAGAAGCATTTTTAGATTGTGAGGAATTTATCCTCCTTTTAGGGACTGTTATTTTAGCCTTCTTATCAATTGTTGATGCAAAGATTATGAATTATTGAGTTGTGCAAAGAAGCTTTTTTACTGGTTTCATTATGTGTTGATTATCTATTATATCTCAAAGATACTTTTCGAGTGCATCACCATTTAAGACAGATTTTATTTTTTATTTTCCTTCTATTTCTTTCCTCCATCAAAAAAAAAAAAGACTCAGTTTCAAGTAGTATAAAGTGAGTTACCAGAATAGGAAGCTGGCCTAGAACCCGAAGGTTCAGTCACACCTATAAGTTTACCCACGAGCTCATGATTGTTCCCATGTTTCTCCAAAATTGCTAGGGTTTCAAGACTTAGCATTAGGGTGTAATTTTGAGAGATAACAGTTTTTGGCACGCTCGGTGGGACTCTGACTAAGTTTTTTCAATCATCTTTTATAATATTTTTTGTTGTTGTTAGTGTGTACAGCAGTGTTTTTAACCTGGAAGAGGTTTCAAAATTACACACTTGGCGACTCTGAGCTTTGGAAGGCAGAACCAATGTATTACAACATATGAGAAGAGTGCAAACAAGGAGCATCTCTTCAGATTTTGAATATTTGCAGCTATCTCCACCTAGGAGAAGAGGGAGAGTGACTGAGAAGCCCAGAAAGATAGTGGTTTATACAAAAAGAGCCAAGTCTACCCCTACTGCAAATAGAGTGCATCCTGCTGTTCTGGTTTTTACTACACTAGGAAGTCAAGTTTTGTAGGTTTCTATGGCAGTACAAAGGAACCAGCCTTTCATTTCATTCAATCAAGGTAGCCCTTTGAATCTAACTCAACATGATGTTATTCCTATGGCTGCATTAAAAAGTTTACCGTATTTTACTGGTGAGGATCAAACCACCCCAGTTGAACACATAAAAGATGTCGCTAATCTCTGTGCCCTTCACCATGTTATAGAAGATAATGTTGCTGTCAAGTTGTTGGTTGCATCATTCAAAGGAAAGGCTTTGCAGTGGTTTAGAAGGCTAGCAGTGGGTTCTATCACTGATTGGGATCATCTTGGTACTGCACTTTGCAAGTTTTTTGAAGACGAGTCTTACCATCTATCCCTAGTAGAGCAATTGTCAACTAGCAAAAGGGCCCCTCATGAGCAAGTAATAGATTTTAACTTTCATTTCCAAAGGACATGGGATAGAATTCTGCAAACAATAAGACCCTCAGCTGATCATGCTTTTTTATATTATTTGAGGGCTTTCAATAGTGATATAGTAGTTATGATACAATCTATGGGAGCTGCTACACTCTCGGATGCTTATGACGTAGCTGTGAGAGCTGAAAACAGCCTTATTCAGGCTAGAAAAATTGCCCCAAGGCCACCTATACCAATTTTTCCAATAGCACCTGCAGTTCAGTCAATGATACCTTTGTAGGCAGCCCCTTTAGCTGTTATTCCAGCAGTGCCAGCATTACCAACAACCAATACACGACCCAATATTCAAGGCAGCACCCTTCCAGCTCAATCTGTGGATTTACAAGAGATTAAAGGTATTTTGCAGACTTTTGGTAATGAAATTGTGAATATGAAAAAATAGCAAAGTCAAGGATATAGGCCTTACCAACCTTCTTATCAATCCCAATATCAGAAAAATCAAGCCAATAGACCTCTTTATCAACCAAATAATCAAGGCCAAAGACCAAATCTTAATACGAGGCATTATGAACCTTATAACCCCAATGTTGCTAGCACTTCAAATGAGCTAGTTCCCACTCAAAACAACCTAGTACAGGATTATGAGTGGTGTTTTCCGTGTAATCAACAACACAATCAAAGTACTTGCATGAATGGGGTCATAAATCAGGCCTTAATGGTTCAAAATATCCCAAATTCACAAAATGATGGTTCTGATGAAGCCACTTTACAGCAGCATGAAGGCAGACCACCAAAAACAACTCTAATAAATTGGCAAGCTGATGATTTTTGTGGCATAAACTAGGTTGTTCTCTCTATTGCAGATAATACCAAAAGTGAAAAAAGAGCAATAGAGAGTGGTCAACAAGCTGTTGGCTCATCTAATGCTGAGAGTATGCAGATTTTTCCAAAGGGTTCAACTTTAGCTAATAAGGAGCAACCTACAATTCAAATACAACCAGCTATTGTTAACATTGATGTTGCTACTACAAAGGCCCAATCTAAGGTTGGTATGACTTTTTTTAATATTATGGATCACATGAAGAAGGCCAATGTATCTATTTCCATGTGGGATTTTTTGGGGATTCTAGATCAAAAGGACCTTTTGCAATCAGCTTTATCAGGTTTAAGTCTTTCTAGTAAAATCGAAAGCGAAGAAACTAAAGTTGTAATGACTAACACTGTTGTAAAAGGAAATGAGCAGCAGCCCCTAGCAGTTAAACCCCCGCCCTTTTATGTATCTTTGATCATAGGGAAGCACCTAGTCCACAACTGCATGATTGATTTAGGTGCGAGTAGCTCGGTGATGCCCAAACGGATTGTAGACAAGTTGGGTATCAAGTATGAGCCTCTTGAAAAGGGAGTGGTATAGCTAGACGGGACTGTTGTTAACACCATAGGGGTCATTAAGAATCTTGACTTGACCTTGCAGGCTTGTCCAATTTTTTCTATCCCGCAAGATATTTATGTCATAGAGCTACCTCCTTATTTTGCTATATGTTTGTCAAGGGATTTTACTGCCAAGATTGGGGGTTCTTTGTCATCTGATTGGTCTCACATGCTATTTAGAACCAGGTATGGCACCAAAGTTACTATAAAATCAGAGCCTATAGCCAAAGCTCATATTGAGCCTTATTCTCAAAGCCCCATTAATGCCAACTTGCTTGTAAGTGAACAAGAGGAGCAACCTGAAGTCCGAGAAGGTAACACTCAAACCGAAGCAACACCAGATATCCTTCTTGATGAATGGGCCTTTCGAAACCAAGCAGAAAGTCCATTTGAAAATCTAGGACATGCTGGTTTGGGCACGTATTTAATACAGGAAGCTGATTCCTTCATTCCCAAACTGGAAAAGAGTGCAAAACAATAGTTTGAATAGAAAGATAACAAAGTTTGGGAGCTATTTTTTGATGGTGCAGAGAACAAAGTTGGAGCTAGTGGAGGTTGCATGTTGGTTTCCCCAAGAAATGAGAGGTATTTTTTAGCTTTTCATTTCTGTTTCAGTTGTTCAAATAACACGGCTGAATATGAAGCCTTGATTCATGGATTGGAATGGGCAAGGAGAATTGGTATTAACTGTTTGAAAGTGTATGGGGACAGCGAGTTGATTGTTAATCAAGTAAGAAACCAAAATGTTACAAAGAATGAGCTACTTAAATTTTTACAAACACAAGGTATGGGATCTTCTTGATAGTTTTGATGCTTTTAATTTGATTTCCATACCCAAAAATCAAAATAGATATGCTGATAGATTGGCTACTATTGGTGCTGAATTTGACATTCCAAAAGAGATTAGTAGCAAAAGAACCAACCAGCATGTAAAGGTTATTATCAGACCTGTTGTACCTAATAATAATACACATTGGCAGGTATTTGAAAGTGACCAGGAAATAGTCAACTTTTTAAGAGAGGAAGCTGAGTTTTCTCAAGCTAACCAGAAGAACTTTCAGCATCAATATGATGATCAAATTATTTAGCTAAAAAACAATAAGATGCCAAAGGGTTTGGTCACCCTTGAATCCATTTTTAACACTGATGATGAGACTAGAAAGTCAAAAGCTAGCATGTAGGCTCAATAGGAACACTATGAAGAGGTTGAGGTATTCAAGGGAAAGTTGCTAAAGCTAGGTAAGGTATGCACATCAGATGAGCAGCATTCATTTATCCAACTTTTCTAAGAATTTAGTGATGTTTTTGCATGGGAGTATGGTGATTTGAAGGGGTTTAATCCCCAACTTGCTCAACACACTATTGAGCTTGAACCAGATGCTAAACTTGTGAGGGAGAAACAAAGGCCTTTGAATCCAAAGTTGGAACCACTTATGCAAAAGGAACTAAACAAGCTGATTGAAAGTAGTATTATTTTTCCTATTAAACATACTTCTTGGGTCTCAAACCTTGTGCCTGTTAGGAAAAAGAGTGGCGAAATAAGGTTATTTGTTGATTTTCGAGACTTGAATAGAGCCTCATTGAAAGACCGACATCCCTTGCCTTCTATGGAGTAGATCCTTCAAGTAGTTTCAGGGTCAGAAAGATTTTCCTTGCTAGATGGATATTCAGGTTATAATCAGATTTTAGTAAGGGAGGAAGACCAGTTCAAAATAGCTTTTACCACCAAGTGGGGTACTATGGCATACAAAAAGATGCCTTTTGGTTTGTCCAATGTTGGGGCAACCTTTTAGAAAGCTATGGACATGGCCTTTGAGAAGTTAATGTATAAGATTGTTTTGGTTTACCTAGATGACATCACAATTTTATCTAGGGAAGCGAAAGATCACTTAAAGCATCTAAGGTAGATTTTTGAAAGGTGTAGAGAGTTCGGGATATCCCTTAATCCCAAGAAATGTTTTTTTGCATTTCATGAAGGCAAATTGCTCGGTTATGTGGTGTCTAAACAGGGTATCATCATTGATCCCAAAAGGATAACAGCAATTTTGGCTCTTCCTTTGCCAGCACACAAGAAAGGATTACAAAGTTTTATTGGCTGAATAAACTTTGTTAGAAGGTTTATTCCAGATATTGCAGGTTTGTTGAGTCCATTAATAGCCATGCTACCAAAAAATACGTCTTTTAGCTGGACTAAGGATGGGAAGAGGAGTTTTGAGCTGATCAAGGAGGCACTTTCAGCAGCGCCTACACTTATAAATCTTGATTTTTCTAAAGATTTTGTCTTATATGCCTATGGAGATATTGACTCTATCTCAATAATGTTAGTACAATGCAATGATGAAGGCCTTGAGCAGCCTGTGGCATTCTTCAGTCAAGGTCTTAAAGACTATGAACTCAGGTATTCATTTGTAGAGAAACATGTGCTTGTTGTTATAAGAAGTTTGAAAAAATTTAAGCACATGTTATCCAATAACAAGATTATTCTAATGGTTTCTCATCCTAGCATGAAAGAGTTCCTTCTAAGTAAGGATTTAAGTGACAAGAGGGTTGGTTGGGTAACTAAAGTGATGGAATATGATGTAGAGATTAAGGTCACCAAGTTGATCAAGGGAAAAGGGTTATGCGAATAGCTTGTTGATGCTATAAGCAACAAATAAAAGGGTGAACATCCTATTGTTCTAGCTTTACAAGATGGTGAACAAGTTGTTCCAGGTTCTATCACTGATTGGGTGTAGCAAATGACACATTTCTTGCAAACTGGTGAATGTCCACAGTGCTTAGATAAAGCAAAACGAAGGTATTTTAGACTACAGTCCATACCTTATGTCCTTTTGAATAATTTTCTTTTTAGAAAAGACTTTAATGGCGTTCTTTTGAGGTGCATCAAGGCTGATCATGTAGACAAAGTGTTGCACGAATTCCACAATGGGTCAACTGGAGGTCACTTCTCACCTAGAGCAACATCCCTTAAGGTGATGAAAGGTGGTTATTATTGGCCCACTTTGTTTAAAGATGCACATATATGGGGTCTGTAAGTGCAAGGAATGCGCATTATTCGCTAGTAAGGAAAGATTGGTAGCCTTGCCTTTGCAGCCTATTCAGGTTGAACAGCCTTTTGTCAAATGGGGACTAGATTTTATTGGGATAATAAATCCATTGTCCAGTGCTGGCCACAAGTGGGTTCTAACAACTACGGATTATTTTACTAAGTGGACCAAGGCGGTGGCGCTTAGAGAGGCTAATAAGGGAGCTATCCTAAGTTTCTATCAGGAGCTAGTTTTCAGGTTTGGTGTTCCAGAATCCATTATCTCAGATAATGCATTAGCTTTTACAGGTTTTAAGATTTATGACTGGGTTGTAAGAAATGAAATTTATTTGGACACATCTTCCAATTATTATCCATAAGGCAATGGCCAAGCGGAATCCACTAATAAAAATCTGATCATAATTATTAAAAGGACCATGGAAGGTAATCAGTGAGCATGGCATACCCAACTAAAATCAGCTTTGTGGGCTGATCGAATCACTCAAAAAAGATCAACTGGGCAGTCACCATTCAAACTTGTTTACGGAAAGGAAGCTAGGTTACCTATTTCTTTAGAGTTTCCAACTCTTGACTTGGCCAATCAACTTGATATGTTGGAGGAAAAACCAATGACCGTAAGGTTGGCTCAGCTTTTTGAGTTAGAAGAAACAAGGTCTGAGGCTTTGAGGAAGATGGAACACCATCAAGCACAAATGAAGAGATCTTTTGACAAGAGGGCGTCTCCAAGAGTTTTTCAGCAAGGTGACATAGTACTAAAATGGGACATGCTCAAAAGCAAGCCTGGAAAGCACTCCAAATTTGATGCATTTTGGAGCGGGCCTTATATTATCTTAGAATGTAAACAGCATAATGCTTTTCAGCTGTCAAGGTTGGATGGCAACATGGAGCATATCCCAGTGAATGGGATTCACCTCAAGCACTGTTTCTAAGGTAGGATCAACTCTTGTACATACTAGAGTTGTGAATAGCTGGCAAATAAGTGTTGCGGCACATTTATTTCTT
This sequence comes from Chamaecyparis obtusa, assembly GCA_027943335.1. NCBI lineage: Eukaryota > Viridiplantae > Streptophyta > Pinopsida > Cupressales > Cupressaceae > Chamaecyparis > Chamaecyparis obtusa. The sequence goes on from BSBK01005913.1 coordinate 360,812, forward strand.
GCAGTTTTGTTTCCCTAAGTGCAGTTTTGCACAATTTTCCTAGGTTTTCCTAGTGTTTCCCTGCTTTCAATAAAGGTTTCCAAGTATTCAGAAGAGCTGTAGAAAATAGAATAGTCTTAGTTGCATGCAAATACAATAGCCAATTAGGCATGTTCATACATGTGCTCATAAATAGCAAGCTGAACATTTCATGCATCTTGATACAACGCATATATAAATATGACTCCCTGGTTATGATACCTGCATACACCTAGCCTTGCTTTGTTTTGTGCAATCCTGTTGTTTTAATGTTATGCAGTCATAAGATGAGTCATCCTTGTTTTCAGTTCAGAGTCATGTACACCATGCATAATGATGAAGGGGAGCCTACCTCATCATTATGAATAATGCAAATCATGCAGGGCTGAAAGCAACAATCACTCAAAGAGGGAGAGTAATATTAAAGCCTGATGTTGACTCCTAGCCCAATGGAGTGAGTAGCCTATTGGTTTTTTATGTCTAGCAGGTAGACACCCCTCAGAGGTCGCCAATTTTGTTACCAGTTTAGTTTTGGGCTTAAACCAGTATAGCCATGTTGGCTAGAACTATTCTTTCATATCTAAAAGAAAAGAAAAAAACATGCTTAATGCCCATGACAGTCGTTTGATTTATTCTATGAATATAAGTTTACGTTTTATGATGAAAAGTAACCCACATATGAAAGAAGAAGAATTACATCTTGTGTTTTTCTGAAAATGTAAATTTGTTCATTCATCAAAGTGCTCATTACATTTCACACAAGCCGTGAAACTAACCTCATTAAAAGAATACATAAATCAAGTGCTTAGGCAAAAGGAACATAAATGCTAAGTACAAAAAAGCATGTAAAAGAAAGAAGGTTCATATGGGCCAGCCATTGCCTGGTACTAGAAATAACTGGCCATGTTGCTGATTATATCCTGTTGTCCCGTCATGCCTTGCCTCCACGTCAGCCCCTGCAAAAAAAATTGAGTAAAAATGGGTTCGATCTAATGATCTAAGCAATAGCCAGCCAACTCACCATCCTACTCAATACATACATTCATATCCTTGAAATAACCACCAGATTTATTCATTCTTCTAATGAGTTTGTTTCCTATGTAGCATCACGCCTACCACTAACATGTGGATGTAAATGTGGCTCCCACAAGGGTTCGAGCGCAACATGTCAGTGGTAGGAGTGATTCATAACAGTTGAGGAAGTAAAGAACAAACAGGTGTTGAAATCAGGAAAAGCATACAAGTTTGTTTAAGGGACAACAATCTCAAGTTGAAATCATACAGAACAGAATAGCAATAGGAAATGGATCAAAAATTCAAAGAGAGAGAACATCGTTGTAAATTTGGGAAACATCACAAGTTTTTTACAAGAAAATGTTGTCATAAAGTGAACATGTTGCTACAGTGCATCTATAGAGAATAAGTTACATAATGTCTTTTTCTTTTTCTTTTTTTTCTCAAAAGGGATACAGTGTACTAATCAAATTATGTTCATATGCTGGATTGATTTTAAAATCAAATACAAGGTCACATAAGTCTATTTATGAGTGTCACGAGCCCCTGCTCGAACTTCATAAACAAGTTTTGGTGCTGGTGTTTCATTCACTTTAAATATTGATATATTATGAGCATATTAGGATCATGGATCTACAACAGAATATCAAAGAGACAAATCATCATAGAGTTTTCAAGATACGTTGGTTGCTAATGGTTTGAAAAGAGTAGCATTATTGGAGCAAGGTTATTATGGATAATAGCCATTAGATTGAGCAAATAGTTATTCCAGAATTCCTAAAGTTTTCAAAATTACAAATCAGCATTAAGCATGGACACAGGCAGCAGCTTGAGTCAATCAATGTTTTGGGTCCAGCATGCTTTCAAATTCAGCATGTTTTCATAAATAAAAGTGAAATGAGTCAAGCATGAGTATCATGACAGTGAATAATTGACAAATGAGTACCAGTCAAATGCAAAATACAAGCATGTTGCTGCAATGTAAAATGCAAAGATAAAAAACGATTTTATACAAAGAGATAGAGGTTCCTCGGCAGTTCATATTAGAGCCAAATGCCAGTCAAAGGATTTGAAGAGAAAAGTCTGCAGCATTCACAGAAAGAAGTAACAGTTCAGATTTTATCAAATACATAATCGAGCCTTCCAAAACCATGATAAGCATGACAATCAAAGTACAGTTGTTCAAGCCCAAGTTGGAATAACATTTCCAGATTTTCAAACAGAGAAGGCCCTAGAATTTATACAAAGCTAGAAAGTGAAATCAAAACAACTTCAAAAATGTGTTCAGCTTTTAAATCAAGAAAATGTAGTGAAGGATGCAATCAAATAAAGCTTTTAAAAGCTATGTTACAACTGGTTTCATTAAGTTAACAACAGTTAAAAACCTCATATTTTACACATTGATTTATTAGAGAAGAGAGACCCCAAGCATAACGAATTACAAGTTTTGCAGTAGCAAGTAATGTGTCTTTTAAAGCAAGAAAAGAATAAGGCCAAATTTCATACAACATACAGCTCGTGAATCTCTAAATAGGGTTCAAACTTCAGCAGTAAGCTCGGATCCAGCATTTTTGTGAGCTCTTTTCAAGTGAATAAAGGCTCAAATCATAATCAAAGCTATTAGTTACAGCAAAAGAAAGCTAGATGCCAACAGATAATGGAAAATGTCAAGTATGAATAACTCAAGGTTTACAACAGCGCGTATTAAGTCATAGTTTTTTGCATATGGGAGCTGATAAAGAAGCCATGTTCACTTCTAAGTATAACCTTTAAAAAATCACATAAGAAAACCCTTGCATGATCTCACTGTTAAGGTATGGATTTGCCAAAACATTCATGACTATAACCTTCGAATCCAATTGAAAGCAAAGTGACAGTATGCCATATGAAAGCCAGGACAAACAAAATGATGAGCAGAAGGAGAAATATAAAACACTTATCTCAGAAAAAACCAAGTACGCTAGCAAGAAACGTCATTTTCTTCCAATCATGCCAAGTACGATACCAAGGCAAGAGCTTTCAAACAGATTTGGCCATGGTGAATATGCAAAGAAGTCGAGCATTTAGCAAACGTATAGAGCTCAAATCTGTTGCAACTTCCAGCTCAAAATCCAGCATTAGCAAATGGTACCAACAGAGAACGATTTTATTGAGAGAAGAGAGCTCAAAATTTTGCAAAGATTCAGAAAAAACCAGCTCCAAATATGCATGGCGGCGGCTCCAACCCAAACCCTCTTCTCCAACAATGTGTAAATGCCAAGAGAAAAGACCAAATGAAAAATATCAAATATTTTTTAGGGTTTGATAATGCTTATACCCATACTCACGTGAAAGTGAAATGGCTCTTTGCCTTTTACTTTGTTTTATTTTCCTATTCCAAGCATTTTCGCCCATATGTATGGGTTTGTAATAAAAAATAGAGCACAAACTTTTTTCATTTTTTAACTCAACACTTAGGTTTTAATTTCTTGCAAAGTGTTTGTCTTTTAATTTTATTTTTTTTAAGTAAAAAATAAATATTGTTTTTTTTAATAATGTATTATTATGTAATTCGTTTATTATTTTTGTAAATACAATTATTTTAATAATATTTTAAGTGAGTTATTTAATTATCACTTAATATATTATTAAATAATTGTTATTTATTAAAATAATTAAATATAAATTACATAATAATAAATTATAATTTAATAAATATTAAATACTTTTTATTTCATTTATGAAATATAAATTATTTAATAAATATTATTAAGAAAAAGCAAAATATTTATTTTTCTTTTAAAAATCAAAAAGGCAGATATTTTGCAAAAAAAATTATGACTAAGTGTTGAGTCATAAATGAGGATAAGTTTAGCTGAGATATTATTTTCAGATATTTTGAGAGGCTAGGGTTGGGAATTTTTGTATAAGTATAGAGTTGAGACTCTTTTGTAAAGGTTCTCTTTTCTTTGCCTTTGTTGTTTTGTAAGTTTTTTTTTCTCAGAGTTCTTGACAGGAGCAGAGACTTTTGTAACCCATTTTTCAAAGAGATATACAGATTTGCAACATCTTTTGACAGTGATTTTCAGCTGGTGCCTTTTCTTATTTTCTGTGTTTGTGTGTCATTTTGATGCTTTCTACAAGAGTATTTTAGTCTTTTGCAGGTTGAAAGTTGTGTTTTTGAGAAGCAGTTTTAGATTGTGAGGAATTTATCCTCCTTTTAGGGACTGTTATTTTAGCCTTCTTATCAATTGCTGATGCAAAGATTATGAATTATTGAGTTGTGCAAAGAAGCTTTTTTACTGGTTTCATTATGTGTTGATTATCTATTAGATGTCAAAGATACTTTTTTGGTGCATCACCATTTAGGACATAGACTTTATTTTCTGTTTTCCTTCTATCTCTTTCCTCCATAAAAAAAAAAAGACTCAGTTTCAAGTAGTATAAAGTGAGTTACCAGAATAGGAAGCCGGCCTAGAACCCGGAGGTTCAGTCACACCTATAAGTTTACCCACGAGCTCATGATTGTTCCCATGTTTCTCCAAAATTGCTAGGGTTTCAGGACTTAGCATTAGGGTGTAATTTTGAGAGATAACAGTATGTATGTATGTATACCATCACCTATGTATTTAAGGATAATAACTAAAGACAAAAATAAAAATCAGCATAAAATGAAAAAAATGCAAGACCACACCTATGTAAATGAGGAAGATTAAACAAAGACAAATAAGTAAAAGGAAAAAACAAAAGATATATATATGTATATGTATATGTCTATGTATATGTATATGTATATATATATATATGTGTGTGTGTGTGTGTGTGTGTGTATCCATGTATGTATGTATGTATGTATGTATGTACATACATACATACATACATACATGGATATATACATATACATATACATATATATATATATATATATATATATATATATATATATATATATATATATATATATGGATATATACATATGTATGTGTGTATGGATATATACATATATATACATATATAGATATACATACATACATATACATATATAGATATACATACATACATATATATATATATATATATATATATATATATATATATATATATATATATATATATATATATAGGATCAAAAAAGGAAAATAGACCAAAAAAGTAATAAAATAGACCAAAATAGCATTGAATAAAGGATCAAAAAATATATTCCTTTATCTCATAAAAGGAATAATAGAACAAAATAGTATAGGAAAAAGGAGAAAAAAAGGAAATAGACCAACAAAGAAAGGAAAATAGACGACTATTATTCCTTTTTCCTCTCTGCAATGGTTTCTGGACCATCCCCTTTTCTTATATATCTTGAGACTTGCTTGGTCTGCGACTTTATCTTTACATTCTTGCACTTTCTCATCCTGATGATGGATCACGGAGTGTGATCCGAAACGTTGATGCTTAAAAAATATTCACAATCTAATCGAGAAGCACATTGACAATTTGAAATGGATTGTAGAAATCTAATACTTTTAAGAAGCACAATGTTAAGAATCAAACAAATAGCTAAAAGAAAATTACATCACAAACTAATAAGATTAGTTTGTAAATCTGCATATGAAATCATACACAAGAAAAACCTCTCCCATTTTGCAATATTACAATCAAGAATAGCTTCCCATACATTATAATCTTAATTCTAATCCAAACAAAACAAGCGTTGGAGACTGCTTTATTTTAAAAATAAAAACCCAGATCTATTTTTAAAATTAAAATAACAAATACATATTGATAGGTATGGCCCATTTAGCAAAACCAATTCACTTCATTTTCTAGGAGAAAAAAGTTAAATTACATTGCTGGAATTTTTTAAGAGCAGAACACCATAATAAGAACATCAAAATTGAAAAAAATGTAGAACAACATAATAAGAACATCAAAATTAAAACACATAAGTATAATTAATAGACAAAATTAATTCAGTGAAATCTATATAATATTTTTGAATTAATTGTATGTAATTTTATAAGATTTTAGTTCATACTTCATGATCTATAATCATAATAAATGAAAGCGGAATGGATGTTAATGACAAAATCTAGCCAAGGCGAAAGGTAGTATTAAATTTGATATGACCGTCCAATCCACTGAAGCTTTGCAGAGAAATGATGGCATAACCACGAGCATACCTAAACATTCCTGTTCCTCCCACCACAGCCACCTCCTTTTCAGAGCTCTGCGTGAAGGGATCTGTGCCTTGGATTTGAAGTGTGCTCCCACTATATTCCTTGTTTTCAAAAACAACAGACAACCCAAAGAAAATGGTAGCACTTTTCACATCTGAATTGGAATACAATCCTTTTGCCCTGCCCACAACAGTGGAAGAGGGATCAGGCTTTTCAGTCAGAAGATCATCAACAACCAGCACTGTTCCAAAACCCAACAGATTTGAGGATGTCCCATTTACTCCTGCAACTACAGTAACCGTTGAGTTGGGTTTACTCACAATGTCATGCATGTAGAACACAATATTCTTCTCTGCTCCAAAACACCAAGAACATGAAGACATTAAGGCAAGGAAAACAAGGCCAATGAAAGGCTTTTGAGCAGTCATTGCAGAGCACGGAGGAGGATTTCTGAGTAAAGAAGTGTGATCTAACAGCAATAGAACTCAGAATACTAATACTACTCTTATCATAATACTATATTCTGATCATAATACTACTCTGATCAGAACTCAGAATACTTATACTACTCTTATCATAATACTACTCTGATCATAATATTACTCTGATCAGAACTCAGAATACTTATACTACTCTGATCATAATACTATATTCTGCCTTTGTCACAGATCAATACCCGTGATATTCACCTCCTCAATTGATTGAAGTCGTCTGAGCGAAGATCCAACCAAGCAATAACAACCACTTTTTGGCATGTTGTGTTAACGAGCAATGTAGAAGGTGGAATCTGGAATCAATCAAACACATTGTCTTCTTTTTTACGTCATATACATCTCTGCACAGCTCTCTACAGTATTTCATAAAGATTGTCTACTGATTTTTATTTGATCCGCTCGGAGTTCACATGGTGTCCATCTGGATTTGAGTGAGAATTGTAGTTATCCACCAACCCATATAAAACGTGATCTACTTTGTTTTATATGTATCAGATATTTAGCCCAGTTTGTTTTACGCTATTGCTGTTCAATTTGGTCTTTTCTTGCTAGAAATCTTACATTCAAACCTCCCCATTTATAAGTTTCCTGCGGATTTTCTTCATCTCCACCATGTGGATTGAAATAGAGATTGAGCTATCCGGCACGTGAATTACCTACACACAGATTCAACGTGCTTAACAAATTTTATATCTATATAATACAATTATGTAGAAGATAATAGTCTATAGTAAAAGGAAAGTTGTCATTTCTAATTAGATAAGGAAAAAATAATAGTTTTATCTTTTTTGTTTTTATAACAGCTCGATAAGAAAGTGTTGTCATTGTATACTTACACATCTTGGTGTAGTACACAAGTTTGAATGTGTTGCTTAAGTCAAACCACATTTTGAGTGTAGATTTGGTATAGGTTATTGATTGATTGAAATTTAAAAATACATTCTATTCTGAATTTCAATTAATTCGTAATTACAATCAAATATGTATCAACCATTGTTGGATAGATAAAATGTTCCTCTTTTCCTATTTGTCATTCCATTTAACTTTTATTTTGAAAACTGAAAGATTTAATGTTAGTCTGAAATCTCTCAATAAAGAGTGACATTATGTTGCAAATTTCAAAAGTTCAAGATATTAAATTAGTTGAGCATAGATTTAATGTTAGCCTGAAAACCTTCAATAAAGAGTGACACTCTTTATTGCAAATTTCAAGAGTTCAAGATCTTAAATTGGTCAAGCATTTTGTGGGTCAAAGTATTGTCTCACGAGAGTTTGAGAGATTAAATTGGCCATACATTTTGTTGCTACAAGTATTATCTGATATACACAAACTTTTGACTGACAAATGCAGTATATGAGTCCCACTTTTCCCAACATTCATGGTGTCATCTCAGGTCACCTACATTTTTTCTTTGGCTCTCATGTTTGTTTCATGATTCTTGTTGGTTAATTTTGATCTTAGCGTTATTTTGAATTAGGTAACAACAGGTTTGAAGGGGCCCCAAAACCCTTTACAACGCTAGAACTCAAGATAAAACATTAAGAGTTCCTTAAATACAACAGTCCAACCATAACAAAAGACCAGACACCCAAACACCTCACAAAAAAACACTTCCAAAGAAAGTAGTCCAACTAAAATATCCTAGTTTGCTGCACAAGATTAACCAAAGGAAAACAACAAATAAAAGAACTTGGGGACCAGACTTTTGATCCCTTCTTATGGGACCAAAGGGTCATGTCAAAAGAAGAGGAGGATCTCTTAGATTGTTTACCTTTAACTGTGATCCACCCTTCTTCAACTCTAGCAGCCTCATCCTACCAGCACAACGAATCCAAGACTGAATCCTTGAGTCAGCACCCATCAGAGGTGTTGAAACAGCTAGCGAAGCATCCAACAAAAGGCCAACATTAATCCCAACCAACCTGGACTAACTAAAAGAGGATCAACAGAATCAGAATCAACAATTGTCAAAACACCAACAAGGTCAGCAGAATCAAAACCCACATAACTGCCAGTATGGGGCCTAGCTCCATCTAGCAAAGAAGGAGTTGGAACGGAACCAGCAAAAGGGCGAACAACTCCATCCAACAAAGAAGAGCTGGAACAGAACTAGCAAAAGGGCGAATAAAAAAAATGTAAAATTAAACACAAAATACATCAATAAAAGTAAAACATATAATGATGGTAAGAGTTTAAAACATCCTTATTATTGTTTGTTCCAAATTTTGTAAAAAACATTGTTCCCTACTAGTGGGCATGTTGAGTATTGTTGCAACTATCTTGATGAAGAGTATTGAACATTTGGATACTTTGATGGTACATGTTTGTTAGGGGTATTATTCCCTTGATGTTTAAACTTACTTTTGATTGCTATGTAAAGTAGAGAATAATAGAAGATTGATGGCAAAAGGTGTTATTTTTACATTGCATAATGATTATAATGTAAAATTAATTCTTAATTGCATGAACACATAGGGAATCAAAGTATAGACATGCCAAAAGTTGGGTATGAAAATGTCAAATTCTCTCAAAATATCCAAAAGACCACTTGAACAAAGAAGCTAGACACATAAAAATAAACTCCTAGCAAAAATGCTTATTAGGAATATTTTTCAAAAAGATTGGTAAATACTTGTTAGATCCAAAGAGTTTGGATTATAATGCACAATTGAACAAAAATGCATAAGCATGACTCGAACACAATTATATCAGTAGTTGTTGTCATTAATGCCAACCTTCAACTTGTGTGTGTTATTTATTTGTTCTTCCAACTGATGGTCCTAGAGTTCTTATGAAACAACTAAATTTAATCTATAGACTCCATGGGTCAATGGTCAAAAAATAAGACTATGAAATCCTTCTCTACTTTAGGCTTTGCTAGTTCTAGGTGGCTGAACCTAAAAACATTTATAGATTTGATTTGGCTTGTAGTGAATGTTGTGTATTAAGCAGATGTTCCCAATAAAAATATACCAAGGAAAAATTAATCAATGTTGAATTTGGCTAGGCTGTTGGTTATGCATCATTCATTCAGCAATTGGGAATACAATCTAAATTAATTCCACTCCTAACAATAGGAAACATTAAATATTTTAATAATTGATTTATTTTTTAAACAATAAAAGGACATCTCACATATCAGTTCTTATCCTAGGGCTATAGAGTCATATGAAAACTGTAATTATTCTCATTAATAAATTTACATCAAACCAATAGATTCGATTTATTTAATGCCTAACATTAACAATCCCATATGCATAATCACAAAATTCTACTTAGAGATCCTATGTGTGCACTCAAAGTTACTATCAATTGCTTGGACGATCTTAGTTCTTCCCTTAAAAGAAAATAGAAAAAAATTAATACAAGATTAGAAACACTAAAATGGTGAATTCAAACTTGCTTCACATATTGGATTCATATGAAATTAAGTATATTAATTGGAGACAATAGTGTAATATTGTATATCAACTCCATAAACTAATTAATATTTACATCATGAAAATAATTACACTCTATACATACTTCTCAGACTTATACTTAAGGCTTCTCTATTCTACCTGCCTAGTCCAAAATTTGCAGAACCCATAAACAAGGGCTTGGAATTCCTTTTGTAAAAATAAGGAATGCAACAAGCTATAGGTTTTTTACCCAAATTCATGATTATAATTGATTTTTCTTAAAAAGGAATATTCCCTAAATATTTTCTAATATTTTCTCAGCTTCATAGGATGACAAAATATGCTCACAAGCTCCAAAGTGGAATCATTGTTGAAGAAGGAAGTGGTCATGATTGTAGAAGCATAGACATGATGTGAATGTGGCAATTATTCAACCACTTGGGAACTACTTGAACAAAATGACTTACAATAAAGGAAATCGATTGAGACTCAAAATATCAAGGCACTGAAATTTGATTCTCTTCTCCAACTACATTCAGTTTCATTGATAAACCATAATTCACATGCAACCAAGGTGTGGTCTCGCAAGGTCCTTATTTAAAGATAACTAAATCATTAGTTCTAGTGTGTATGCGGTCCTATCATCTACCATCCTACCCTATGGATAAAACTTTAAAATTTCAAAATTGTGTGCTCATTGTACCTTTATCTTTTCTTCAAATATTCATGTTTTAATTTTTAGTGAAAGGGGTATGTATTAATGTGAAATCTTACAAAAGAGGTCTTAACTACCTAGCTTTCCATATTACTAAAGGGAAAAGAATATTTTTTTATTTTTTTGGAGAGAAAGAAAGTCAAGAACATTTGTTGACTTAATCACAGGTGAGTTAATCTAAGCTTGGGTCTGAGTTTAGTTGAAGATTGTGGAACTCTAGCATACTTGTAGAGAGGAAGAATAAAAAGTTTTGTTGATGGGGAAATAACAAAACATCAGGTTTTCAAAGGGAAAATATAAAATTGTTCCAAATCTTAGCAGTTTCAATGAAGAAATAGCAATGCATGAGCAAATAGAAGTGTGTTTGCAGTAACAATGCAAGGAGCTCAAAATCTTGATAGAAGAAAACAAATTTCTAATAACAATGGTAGATTTATTTTGAAGAGAAGAGTTTGTCATAAAAATGGTTTATTTTAACAGAACCTTGGATTTAATGAGCAAACAAAAAGAGAAATGAGTTTTAATATGAGAAGCAAGCTAAATGAAGGAAAGGACAAAAGTTATTCAAGGAGTAATGGAAAAGTAGGGTGTCAAAGCAAAGGGTATTTATTGTTCCTTAGTTCATTATATTTTGAAAAGATATTTATTGTTTATATAAGTTTTGGAAAGATACTTGCATTTTAATGAAGATATAATAAGATTTCTTGTATGAATAGTGGTTATTCTTCAAGGTTTCATATGATGTTGATAAGGATTCATTAGTTTTTTTTTTCAATATAACCATTGTTTCATGGAGTGGTCATAGTTTTCTCAAAATGAAGGCATTGTTCTAATATTAAAATGACTATTTTAGAGACAATAATAGTTGTTATCCATATATGTAATGACTTTTCTTCAATATACTGCTTTGTTCAAGGGTTTTATTGTTCGTTGAAGGCTGCAAGGACATCATGGTAGATCTAGAGTAGAGATGAATAATAGATCCTGAAATAATGTCATCCTGGAAAGAGCAGACTAGATTTATAAGAATGAGCTAGAGATACAACATTATATGTTTCCAACTCTTCTCTTCCTCCTGTGCGCCCTTCCTCTGGTGTTGCGGAGGGTTTGGAGAATGTTGGGGCTTCCTCCGCGGACCTGCCTTCTTCCTGCCTTGTGTCTGTTGTTTTGGTGGCATCCTCTGCTACTACGACTAGGGTGCGTGTTGTGGCTGGCACCTCTTCTTTGGGGGTTGTTGGTCATGCTCCTAAGGCATCTGTGGGGTTGACAAGGTCTTTTGTTGAAGTTGTTTCCAAGACGGTTGCAACTAAGAATGGTCATAGGGTGCCTACTGACAATGGGGCTTCCACTGCCTCAATTCATGTTTGTGAGGCTTTATATGTCAAGCTTTCCACTGATGTTGATAGAGATCTGATGAACAGTAATGAAATTTTTAAATCCCACGGACTGATTTTCCGATTTCGAGGTTTTTGGCCAAGCCTTCCCCAATTGCATGATTGTGTTTCTCGAAGATGGGAACCAAAATTATCAGGTATTGTTAACATCTATCCAATGGCTAAAGTTTTTTTCATTGCAAAATTTGATAATGTTGTGTATAGAGCTACGATTCTATGTGATTATTTCTTTTTTTGGGAGGATGAAAAATTTATGCTCATGGTAAAGTTGCGGCATGCTAATTTTAATCCATCCACTGAAGTCTTTAGTTCTATCCCTATATGGGTAAGACTCCTCAATCTACCCCTTCATCTGTGGCATGACTTCATCCTTGAGGAAGTGGGTGGGGCTTTGGGGGAATTCTTGTTGATTGATAATGACTCTGATAATATGTATCATTCTACTTTTGTTCATATCTTGGTAGAAATTGATACTTCAAAGGGCCTCCCAGCTAAAATTAAAATCGAATCTACCATGGGACCTTGGATCCAGAAGCTTGACTTCGAAGACATTCATTTTAGATGTCATAAATATTTTAAGACTGGTCATATTTCTTTCGAATGTGGCTTCATTTCCAAGAAGAAGAAATCCTCTCCTTCTTGGTGGAAGGGTGCTTCTACCCAACATCACACTATCTTGAAAAGCTCCTCTCACCCTGAGATGGAGGTTGCTCCTAATACTGGCTCTCCTCTGCCCGATGGTGCGAATGTTGGCTTATGTCTTGATATTAATGTTCTTGAATGGTCTGCTAGGGTTGTTGGTTCTGTCCCTTTTCAGGTTGCTGGATCTAAACCTTCTCTTTCTACGTTGGGTGATACCATACTTACTATTGATTCGGTGGATGTTGGCTTTGTTGAAAATGATGGTGTTTTATTAGGTGTTGCTTCCGACATTACAGTTCCATTTCTTGATTGCCCTTTGGCTGGGTCTAATGGCAGCCTTGCCCTGGTTGTTTCTTTGGGTGACTCTACCTCTTTCTTGGGGGTTGGTTCTTCTATTCTGGATTCTTTGTGCTGACAAGATAAGGCTGCTAGTGTTGAAGATAGTTGGATTACAGTTAAAGGAAAAAACACTAAGAAATCCTCCTTGTATTTTGGCACGACTCTGCGTTCTCATTTGAAGGGGACTAAAAGATAGCTTGTTGAGCTTTTGTTGCAGTCTTCCAATGTTTTATCTTATGCAGCGGTGTGGGTGTTTCTTTGGCTGAGCTCTTTTGGGTGGTTTCTTGGGTATGGTGGCCTTTTATTTTGGCTAATCTGTTGTGTTTGGTGTACTCCTAATGCTCTATCTTAAGCATTTTCTTTGTACAGGGTTTCAAGTCCCTTCAAAACCTATTTTTTCCCTTAATCAAAACATTATCATGATGAGGAGCATCATGAAAGGCCTAATTTTTTGATACAAACAGAGCCCCAAAACATAAGATATATAGTGTATGCTTACAACCATGAACAAGATCATTAAATTAATTGTTATTTGATTTCCTTCAACCTTGCAAACCACCCAAGTTGATTGATGGAATCTCAAGGCATTTTTCTTCAATTCATATTGAGTCCTTTTGGAAAGAAATTCATGTGAAGGGTGGGGGTAAATATGCTAGTGTTTAAGTATTTTCACTTCTTAAATGTTTATGGAATAGTTGTTAGTGTTTTCACAAATTTATTTGGGGCTACAGTTGTATTATTTATAATATATTTTTGTGTAGTTTATTAATGAGATCCTTGATAGTTACTTGTTTACAACATTTATTGTGGCAGATGTGAGTATCAATCTTTGATGCCAAAGCACAAACACTTGATTTGTAAAGGAAACTTTTTGGACTTGCAAATGCATTTGAAAATTTTCCAGAGAGAAAACACATGACAAAGTCAAGATCAAATAAAAATGAGATATGTCAAGGGAGATTAGCATTCCATACATTTTGGGTGCCATTATATGTCCTATTTACTGGTGATTCAGGGATTGCTCTTGGTATGTGCACAAATTCATCCCCCTTTTTTAATTTCTGACATCCATGAATGTTTAAAATGTGTTGGTGTGAGGTTTATAATAGTTATACATGATTGCACAAAACATTACATCTTAAGTGTTATTATTGGAAGTATGAAGAAAATATTTGTGCAAGTTTAGTTATGCATAGAGAAAATTTAACTAAACATTTGAACAAAAATGCTTAAAATTTCTAGCTAATTTTTAACCAAAAGTACCAACAACTTAATCGCCTATCTTCTTAAAAACCAAGATACATATGTTTCTAATGTTGTTAATGATCTTGATTCAATTGGAAATACAGTCAACAACACACTAAATTGTAGGAACTTGATTTGTTAAAAAGCTATGAACTGAAGAAAAGAAAATAAATAGTAAATACATGATGCTGCATTATAGATTAAACTTTAGTAAAAACTAAAAGTATCTTTTACTATAAGATAGCAATCTTTGAGAAGAGATGCAGAGCTAGTACTTTGATTTCACCTTTAACTTTTTGGAAGTATAGTGCATGTCTTGCAATCATTGAAATCTGTGAGGCCATGTTCCTTTGCAGGATACTTCCATGAGTTTTCTATGATTTTATGGATCCCTATACACTGTTTTGAATGCTTCCAATTTGACATAGGAAGGGAGGATGTTGAAAAAGGTTGTAGAATTTGTCTTTACACCTTCCAATTTCATTTGCTTGAAATATTCAAAGGCCTTTTTGCCAAATTATTTCGGTGCACATCTAGTGTATATAACTAAAGTTTGTCACCTTAATTGTCTTGTAATCATCCCATTTAATTACCTTAGTCTAGTGCTATTGGCTAACTTCGTCATTCCAATTAATTAAGTCTATTATCATTTGTCACCCAACCAATTTTGTTATGATATTTCTATTAGGATTCAACTATGTAGTTTTGGAGTCAAATTGATTGACCCATGTTTCATGAGTAGTGGTTCACAATTGTTCATAAGTAGTGATTCACAAGAACCCATCTCTCATGAGAATGAGTGGTTACACTTAACGTTCATTGAATCTAGGTCAAGCATTTGGCATTTTTAAGCGTTACAATATTTTATGAGTTGTAGTTCATAGTGTTTTATAAGTAGTGGTTCTTTTTGGGAGGTTACAATTTTTCATGAGTTGTGGTTCATAGTGATTCATAGGTAGTGATTCACAAGAACCCATCTCTCATGAGAATGAATGTTTACACTTTATTCTCATTGCATCTAGGTGATGCTCACTGAGGTGAAGCATTGGACCTTCTTGGGAGATCACCCATTCCAATACTTCTCCATTTCAAGTGCACTTAACTAATTCTATTGTCAAGTTATTTTCACGTAAAATTACACCATTTAAATTAAACTTCATGTTGAGTGACGTATTTAATTAATTGATTACATTAAATTATTATCCCTAACATCACTTTGTATATAATTAATTAATCAATCTTTCATTTATGTATGCATATATATCTAATTAAATTAAACAAATAAATCTAATAATGCTCACTCATATTTCATTCATCGGTCAAAGTCAATTAACTAATGAGTCAATCCCGCATCTCACTCAATGTCAATTTAATTCCATTTTACACTCATCAATTAAATTTTTTAAGTAATTAATTGATGCAGAGGCACAAGGCTCACACAAAACTTACACAACTGGTCTTCTTGCAGAGTATCCTATTTGGCACTTCATGGTCTACAACAAGAAACAACTTGGGCTTGTATTCATACCCTCCAAACTAATCTATTGGGGTAGCATAGACGCAAAGAAAACACTGACCTTGGGTCCCTTTGAACAGTAAGGTCTTTGGCACCAACCTTATACACTAGTCAATGACATCACTTATATGCATGACAAGCAACAGTCAACTTGGGTTCTAGGCTTCCAAATCTTACACAATGGAGACTCATCACATTAGGAGACAAAACCAGACACCTTTGATGGACATTGAGACACAGTAAAACAACAACTTTGTTTGTAACAAAACCTAAGAAGATCATACAGTTCACTACCAAGATAGGACTGCAAGAATTTATAAGGTCGTCACCACTGGTCTTTTACAACTACATACAATGACAACTCCTTTAAACTCCTCCCAGGGTTCAAATGCATCTAAAACATCTGTAACAAGGCTCTTTGAGGTTACAAGACAGAGATAAAATCCCATATATGCAAGGAATGCAGTCCTAATTATGACTCTCACTGATTTGATAAGACAGGGTAGTGAGGTTTCATGAAACAAGGATCTAATCCATCACTTATTCCTTGGAATTTATTTGGAGAGGGAGACCTTGGACCATTGGAAACTTCCTTCATCACCATACACCATTAGAACTCTCATTTATCTCAACAAACCTCAAGAAATTCTACTGTTACTATCACAGTCAGTGGTATTCATGGTACAGACAGTGCTAGGGCATCAAATTTCTATCACCAGACATGCTCAGCTATCTTGAAACCACCATAAACGTTTAAAGAATTCAAAGACCTTTAAAACCCTTGAATTTCAGATTTTTTTCAACGGTGAAACATATCACAATTTATCAAATTTCTTCACAAACCCTTGAAACCCTTGCTTAACAAACAATTTTCAAAAAAATCTAGATATCTCTGTGGATACTTAATGAAAAGAGGTCAGACTTGTTGCAGAAAAGAGTAGATTCATAACCCTATCCAATGCACTTGGTCTTGCACCATTTACAAACTGTACAAATCCGTACAGAACTCAGAAACATCAAATTTACAGGAAAATTACAGAGAATTGTATATGTTTTATTGAATTTCCCTTTCATAATCACAACCATACTCCATGCCTTGACCAAAGAGGCCTTAAACATAATTTGAAATCTACTTCCAATGGTTAGAACCAACTTTAATAAACCAACCATTGATTTACAACCTTTTGCATAATTTGACATTAGCAACTTTTGCAAAATTGCAAAGTTGTAATGCAACTTTTACAATTTTTGCATATATGTTGTAAAACTTAATCTATTGATCTAATATGATACAAAATCACCTATTTTAACTCTATACACAAAAATGAAACCTTATTGCACCAAGAATTACATTTTTGACATGCTTAGACAATTCTTGGCCTTACAGACCTATATGACTCTAATGGCGTGATTTGCCTTACAACTTGATTTGATTTTATTGTAATAGGTCATTAGGACCTTATTCAACATAAAAATAACCTAAATGGCCTTACCATGGCCTTATTACATCAATTCATCCAAAATACATCAATGGGCCATAGTTGTTTCAAGAGGAATTTGGTGCTCCTACACAATTAATCAAGTCAACTCTTAATCAATCAAATTAGTGGACTGATCAATCAAGTTAGGTGACTAATCAGTCATGTTTAGTTAATTGATCAGCTAGGTTAGCTAATTAATGTTTTTTTGTGGACTTGTGGGTGCTCAACTGTACCCGTAGCTATCTAGCGAACTAAACCTTAGGATACATATGGAGAATTTAAGAAAAAATTTCCCTTGGTAAGCTATGCTTTTTAGTTTGTTGCTTGGAAGTTTACCTCAAATGTTTTTCATGTATGCATTTAATTTCAGAATAAATTTAAGTGCTAATACCTGAATATATTACATTCTCTAGTAGACATAAATATCTAACGTTTAGGCATTATGTCAATAAATTTGGGTGCATTTTATATGATTCTACATTTTTCATGCATGTGTACCAAGGATTTTCCATCTATGAAATCTCTAATTAAAATTCCCCCACCATTATGCTATGATGCACGTCCATACCCTGTTTCAATGCTCCTATTTTAGCACAGACAGGGTGGACACAAGAAAAGAATTTGGCATTATACCTGCCAATTGCATTTTTTAACGTTTCTAAAGCATTTTCAAAAATCCAACTTTCTTGAAATTTTGCACTCATTGCATTCCATGGGATGACATATCTTTGAGGCATTTTGTCAAATAGTTCATGTGCCTTGTTTGTGCTTACACATTTTGCATACATATCCACCAGAGTATTTTTGACAATAATGGTTGACAAAAATCCAACTTCATTATGCTTTGATCGATATACATACCTATTCCAAAGGTCCCATTTTATCATGGGTAGGGAGGATTCTAGAAAAGGTTGTTGAATCTGTCTTTACACCTACCAATTGCATTTTCTTGAAAGTTTTTAAATCTTTTTCCATCAATCTTTTTTGTAAATATCTTGTAGGGAGGATTCTAGAAAAGGTTGTTGAATCTGTCTTTACACCTGCCAATTGCATTTTCTTGAAAGTTTTTAAATCTTTTTCCATAAATCTTTTTTGTAAATATCTTGCAATCACTGCAATTTGTGAGACCGTGTTCCTTTGCAGGATATTGCCATGATTTTTATGTGATTTTATGGATGCCTGTATGCTAATTTGAAAACTTCCAATTTGACACAGGCAGGGAGGATGTTGAAAAAGTTTGTAGAATTTGTCTTTACACCTGCCAATTTCATTTGCTTGAAAGCTTCAAAGGACTTTTTGCCAAATTATTTTTGTGCATATCTAGTGTAGATAACTAAAGTTTGTCACCTTAATTGTGTTGTAATAATCTCATTTAATCACCTTAGTCTCATGCTATTGACTTTGTCATTCCAATTAATGAAGTCTATTTCATTTGTTAGCCAACCAATTATGTTATGATATTGCTATTAGGATTCAACTATGTAGTTTTGGTGTCAAATTTGTTGACCCATGTTTCATGAGTAGTGGTTCACAATTTTTCATAAGTAGTGGTTCACAAGAACCCATCTCTCATGAAAATGAATGGTTACACTTAATGCTCATTGCATCTAGGTGAAGCATTGAGCATTCCCGGGAGTTACAATATTTTATGAGCCATGGTGCACAATGTTTCATGAGTAGTGGTTCTTTTTGGGAGGTTATAATTTTTCATGAGTTGTGGTTCATAGTGTTTTATGAGTAGTGGTTCACAAGAACCCATCTCTCATGAGAATGAATGGTACACTTTATGAGAATGAATGGTTACCATGAATTAGGCTAAAAAAAGGTGACTCATTTGAATTTCAAATTCACTTATCATATCTTCTTTGTAAACAAAACTTGAATCTTAAGGGCATGTTATGTATTCGTGATAGAAACATTGGATTTTTGGGGACAATCCAAACCTAAAGTGCAACATCAGACCATAGAGGGACCATCACACAAATTACATAACAATCATGAGGGCACTGAGAGATAGCAATGGAACTTGAATAATAGTGACCAGCTTTACAAAATTAGTCATTAGACCTTTCATGAAAGTTGCATCTCTCTTTTTAATGGCAACCTCTACTCCTCCATAGTGGCCTTGTTCTTCCATGAATCTCAACTGCTTGGCATAGCAATGAAATGTGTACTCTTTACCATTTTCTTGATCTTTGGATTGATATCTTTGATAGTGGCCTCTATTCTTACAAATACTCCTCTTGAAAACTATTGACCATGACCACATGTCTATACTACCCATCATGAGACTTCTAGACTTACCTTGGAAAACACATGAAACTGCCCTCTTTGTGATGACTGCAACTACTACACTTTGTCTTGTTATTATGTTTGTTCTTTGGACATCATTGATCCTAACATCTTTATTATTGTATATAGAAATGATTTATCACAGTTGCCTCTATTATAATAGTCCCCTTATCATTCCCTACTCTTTGTTTCATACTGCTCTCTAATGACATTAGACATCTATCTTCATGGAGGTCTTCTCATATTGTTCACTACTTCATGACACACTGCAGTTCTGATCATTTGTGCCATTGACACTCGGCTATATCTTGGCGTTTAATGTTCTATTTAATGGAAATAGCTATCTTACTACTCTTTGATCTTTGTTTGCTATCAATTACCTCTATTTAGATCAAATGTTGACCTACAACTTTGCTATCCCTTTTCATTGTCCTTTACTAGATGGCAGTTTAGCTTTGTTCCTATGCAATGTGTTTATCACCTCTACTCCCATCATAACCACTTCTATTCAAAACTCTAAAACTTATCATTGTTTCTCATCTGTCCTTTGCATTTACAACCCATTTTCAACACCACATGCCTATTTTTTATGTTCCTTTTGGAAGAATCTTCTATAATAGCGCTATTGTATTTGGCACCAATTTCCAATGAATGTTTGTTGCAATGTCAACAAACTTTTGTCGGATTAGCAATGAAACACCCTTACAAATTTCATGGCAAAACTTCATCGAAAAAGCAACGAACCTAAATTCATTGAAACCTCCACCAAGCTTCGTCGAACAATGCCATGGAAAATGGAACCAGTTTTCGTCAAAAAATCAATGAAAACTTTGTCCATCTTGCGATGACCAATAACCACAAAACATTGCAAAATGTCACTTTAAAAGCATCAAAAAAGCACCAAAAGTTTGTCGCAATTTCAATGATGTGGAGCATGTATGGGCGACGAAAATATTGTTGCACATACAACAACTTCATCGGACATTTTGGTGGCACGTTGCAATTTCGACAATGTGGAGCATGCAATTACAGCAAAAATATCATCGCACATATAGCAACATCATCGAATGTTTCAGTGGTTCATTGAACTTGCGACGATATTTATAGACCTTGTCAATATATTTACTACATAGTTCACTTACAATAACAGCCACTTCCAAAGATACAGGTCAAACTGGGGATTTCTAATGGGACTAACAAAAGAATTTTACACCCAATTAAACATCTAACATGGACATCAAGGAAGTTAATGTTAGCACTCTAAAAACAAGAAGCTTCACATACTTCTTACCAGGCGATTTCAATAAGACAAACCCAACCGACACTCAAAGAGCATTCAACTCTGTAAGCATCCACTTCATTTGTATGTTGTAAAACAACTCATCAAGAAAGAAGTAAGAATTCACAATATAAAAATGATACAAAATATACTCAGCCAAAGTATTTTATTTTTAAGTGGACTTACTTGAACTAATTAAGGAAATCATAGAACAAAAGAAATCATATTTTTACCATACAAGCAGATTATTAAAATAATAGAAATTCTAAGCAATTTATAAATAAGGTTGAGAACACTTTTCATTAAAACTAAACCAGTAAAATGTATAAAAGTTTTAAGTTCAGATTGAAATCCACTTCAGAGAGGAAGGATCAACCAGAGGCTACTTGAGATGTACTAATAAATATATGCCAATGGTATACACTAGATATGATTCAACACCATGAGAGTGACTTATTAAGGTATAACTTAAAGAAAAATACTTGCCAATGCTTTCACACAAGTAATATTGGTAGCTTTAGCAATGACTCAAAATAAAAGTCCCAAAAAGGAAACAGAATATGAATCTGTATCATACAGAGCATTTTAAGCGGCCCTTCCTCCACCCACATTTCAACAACAAAGGTTCCATGATTATATATAATTGTGAAAGCGATTAGGTTGAAATTCAAGTACAGTCCAAAAATCCCATCGATAGACCGAGATTCATATTTCCTGGTGAATATAGCTACAACTGTAGTTGAATGTTTGTCAAAAAATAACTTCCAGAGTCCAGGGTCCAGACCCTTGCATAAGGAATATGTTTCATAAAGCATAGACATCAGCCAACCCTGCAGATTTGAAGTGCACTACAGAACAATTGTAGATAAATTTTCAGTCAGCCAAAATGTGAAGAACCCGAATTGGCTCTTCTGGATTTTTAATAACTTTGAAATATTTGATGCTAAATCTTAATATCGCCCAAACAGACAGTTATAACAAATATATATATTCTCAATCTCAAAATATCAAATTTCAATTCAGTGATGTCCTCTTGTTATAATATAAACCATAAAACCTTGCAAAGGAAATAGATTGCATTAAAATTTATTTTCTTTAACAATATATTGATGCATCTGTGATCAGTCGCATTTTCCAACTGTCATATCTGTTTGAAATGATGATGCCACCTTTGTAGAAGGGTTCACGTGACTGCTGGATACAGCACGTGTATTGTGTTTTCAGGGAAAAAACCCACGCCAAATACTAACCGGCCACCTGCTGTGATCAAAGCACGTGATTCACAGCCTTGTCGCAATACATCAGGGGGTTGCTGGACGGCCCAGACTGCTAACGTGAGACCAGAAGATAAACATCAGCAGCAGAAAATAGACTTCCGCTCCCAGTATAGACACCTTGAGACATAGAAATCGCTGCACTTGGAAGCTCAGTTCACCACACAATGCGATAATTCCCAGAATTGTATTGCACTTCCACAAATCCGATAGGATATAACCAGCCGCCACAACTAATTCAGAGCCTCAGATTTTATTGTATTCTCCACACAAATTTATCAGCAATTTTGAATTCCAGAATTAAACCCTTCATCAATTACGATATACAATAAATTCACCAACCTTCGAAAACCAGAATAAAGATAATTTGATAAAACTTGTGAACTAATCACTTGCCAGATATATTAACTTAGCACAACCCAGTTTACCTCAGCACTGGTAAAATTTAATGATCTCAGAAATCAGAATTAAATGCTTGCAGTACAGCAGTTGAGAAATTCACCATAATCTTTCAATGGCTCAAATCCCGAGAAGAGGAATCCGTCCTCGAAACCCTAGCCAGGGCAATACTTCACAAACTCTAATAAAAATGATTGCATAATGAATGAATAAAAGTGTTTTTTCGAGCAAAATATGTAGCTTTTTTGAAAAAGCACTTTTTTAATATTTCACTTAATTGGCTTTATTAAATACTCCCACTTTATAATATAATATTATAAAGTCATTAGTTATTAAATTAAATCTATATAATTTAATTTAATAACACCTTTAAAATTAAAGCCATGAACCGTCTGACTGCAATCATCGAACTTCTGACAAAGCACTAGGACCAACTACCCAACCAAAAACAGATACTGCCCTGCCAGAAATAGCCACTACTAAAAATAGACTTACTAAAAATAGTAAGTCTCTCAAACTGGAGATGCTCTGAAACTGAATCCTGAGATGTCTGACATTCTGTGCAAACACCCTGCCAATCCTGGCTATACCTAAAACCCCACTTACTAAAAATAGTAAGTTGGCCAAAATGACCCGAACGAAGAGCAAAACTGATAATCTGAATCTCCAGAATGGAATCCCAACGCTGGCTCCACAATCTGACCCCCTCTGAACACCCGATTAGCTTGCGAGGGCCACCAAACCAAGCTAATCCCGAAGTCTGAAAAACGGGGACATTACAGTCCTCCCTTCCCAAGATTGCTTGTCCTCAAGCAATCAGGAAAAATAAGCAACATCACAAACCACCCGAATCCCAAGGATGGTCACAGGTAATGTCCCAATCCGCACTAAACTCCTGTGAAGAAAGAACCGACATCAACCAAACACACACCACTGAAAACAATAGCTGTAAACCAACTGTAGATGCCGATACTGAAAACAACCCAACGGAACTCAACCCATCTGCAATAATAACTCCATCAAAATCTGAGTCCCTGTCAATCCAATACTCACACCCAACTGCACCAAGGAAACAACAATGACCAAATGTGCCAAGATCACTGTTATCAACTCTGTCACCTGATAAGCAGTCCTGAGTGTGTGGACACTGCAAGTAATCTAACTTGCAACTGCCAAAACCATCTGCAAATGATGGTGCTAATCCATCCCATGATGGATGGTAGGATACCGGAGCCAGCTTACCCCTGCGTGAGAACAAATCTCCCACCTGAGGGTCAAAAGAAAAATGATGAGCATACCCCACCATGAAATGCCTGTCAGAAACCCCAATCTTCGTCACTAGCTCACCATTACCGAACTGCGAATCAGAAGATGGCTCCAATCTCTGACTCTGCATAACTATAGGCTGGGTAGGACCCTACGCAATCCTCTCAACAAACCCAACCTCGAAATCTCTGTGGGGAAGCATAGTAGAAAGAGTCTCTACAATCTTCCCAGCCAACCTCCGAATAGCACAAGAGCCTCGGATGAGGATACCCTCAGACACTCCATAAGAGTCCTACCGTACATCTGCACTCTCCAGCAAATACTCCATAAAAGATTCATTGCAGTAGAAATTATAAGTGGAAGCGTCAACATACTCCCCCGCAATCCATAGCTGATCCCTCTGTAAATGTGGCACAGCCAACTGCACCACGCTATCAGCTCTGTGAAAAAGATCAACCTGAGTACTCGACTCCACTGGTACTCCAACCTCATCTGTACCAAGTGCTCCCATATCCTGAACATATGTGTCTGCCACAACATCATGTTCCTCGATACCAACTGTAGGAGCAGACTCACCACCAACCACCTCAATATGCAAACGAACCAGGTCTGGGGTTGGTGTGGACCGCAAATGCTCCAACTCCACGATCACCTCCTCTAACTGAATTTGCGACTCCTAAAGATTCCGCTGAGTGTCCTCCAAAGCCTCAGTAGTCGTTGTGAGCTCCTGGGTAAGCTCACTTACCTCCTCCTCCCAATCCAACAGTGCCTCATAGGCTGTACTCCCCCACTCAACTAAGTGATCTCGGTCGGCTACCATCTGTAAGTAATCCTGTCTCAACATCCTGACAGCTTCACACAAAGCATGAATCTCTGTCAATGAAAGGTAACCACCGCTGGACTCATCTGTCATAGGAGCACCCCAACTATTAACAGCCAACAACTGACGAGCGGCATCGAAATGCTCAAGTGTAGAAGTAATATCTCTCTCACCCACTCACAACTAGCTAGTCACATGATGACTCTGCACAACGGGCCTCCTATGAACAACCTCAAATGCGCTGTCCATACTATGAGAGGAAGTTGTATCCAACAAACTTCCGTCAAAATCACACTCTCTCTGTGTACTTACATCTGAGTACACCCCTATACTCTGAGTACGGGCATCGGACATATCCTCATCTAACCCCGAGGAAGCTGCTGCTGAATCTGACTCAACACAATCTCCAGCTACCTCGTCCTCTGCAATTATCTGACAATCCAGATCCTGAGACACATCCTCATGAGTCACTGACGGAGTAACCCTCTCTCTAGACATGGAAGCCCTGGCTGTAACAAACTCCTGCCACTCGAAAGTTTCCCTGTCCTCTTCTGTGAGTCTCTGTAACATAGAATCCTGGAACTCATATGACAACGCTGAATCTACACCTAGAGTCAGATATAAAAAACCAAAGACACTACAGCACTCATCATCCTCGCTCTCAGCATCAGAGATATTTGCAATGCTAGTGTACACATCGTCTAACTGCATCTCCTCTACTAACTTTGGCTGCATACACAACTCAACGTCGACATGTGGATAGACTATACTGTAGCATGGAATTACGTCTGACAAATCATCTGCAACACCCCCATCCTAAGTATCATCACTCGAAGGCCCCATGCTCACATCCTCAACACAGGAATAGACCACTGTCTCCTGTACTGATCCTATACTGCGACTGTTATCAAATATCTCTGAACTGTCAGAGCTCATATGCTCCTCGCAGTCATCACCCAACAACTCACAAGGGGGGTCATCTCCCATACAACTCACAGCATCCTCGAAGGTATCATCAGATGTGTCAGCTCCTACATCTCCTGCTGAAACCTCAACTGCTAACACATGACTCTGCACACATGACTCCACATCAAACTGTGCACCAATAATGCCGGAGCTCAAACTATCATCAACTGACCCCGTTGTAATGCCCTGATCACCAACTACATCACTGGGAGACTCCATACAAGCCTCGGGCCTATCTGAGGAAGCAACTGCCTCCTGAACTGGAGCAACACTACTGTAGCTGACATAAACATCTCCAATGACAACTCCCTCCACAGAAGAATATGAACACTCAGAGATGACTACAACATCAGCTGTCTCTGTACAATCCATAGTGACTGCTCTGGGAGCCTCAACCCGGTGATGCTCAACACTGCTATCCTCCAGTGGCACTAAAACATCCACTAGATCCGGTGCAATAAATGTATCATCAGCACTGCGAATGGAAATAGCAGGTGCTGAACTAGATGAAGGTACATCAGCATCACGATCAACTGTAGGAGAAAACTCTAACCTTCTCCCTTGCAAACTTGATGTCGGCCTACTAAAGGCAGAGACCATATATCTCGCTGCCCTGTCCACTGTAGCAGGATCCGACAACCTCTCTGCTAGCCTCTGCTGATGCAGTCTCAATCTCTCAACGCTTTCAACCAAAACATCTAAATCAGTTCTTTTTCCCCTACTGCTATGACGACTCCCTGAACTAGATCTCCTGTGTCTATCCATAGCTAGAAAATAGAAGTGTTGATCACTCTTATAATAACTTCATAAAATTTATGTAACCAGACCCCACAGGATGGCAGGAAGAAAGCTCTGATACCACTGTGAAGAACCCAAATTGGCTCTTCTGGATTTTTAATAACTTTGAAATATTTGATGCTAAATCTTAATATCGCCCAAACAGACAGTTATAACAAATATATATATTCTCAATCTCAAAATATCAAATTTCAATTCAGTGATGTCCTCTTGTTATAATATAAACCATAAAACCTTGCAAAGGAAATAGATTGCATTAAAATTTATTTTCTTTAACAATATATTGATGCACCTGTGATCAGTCGCATTTTCCAACTGTCATATCTGTTTGAAATGATCATGCTACCTTTGTAGAAGGGTTCACGTGACTGCTGGATACAGCACGTGTATTGTGTTTTCAGGGAAAAAACCCACGCCAAATACTAACCGGCCACCTGCTATGATCAAAGCACATGATTCACAGCCTTGTCACAATACATCAGGGGGTTGCTGGACGGCCCAGGCTGCTAACGTGAGACCAGAAGATAAACGTTAGCAGCAGAAAATAGACTTTCGCTCCCAGTATAGACACCTTGAGACATATAGAAATCGCTGCACTTGGAAGCTCAGTTCACCACACAATGCGATAATTCCCAGAATTGTATTGCACTTCCACAAATCCGATAGGATAGAGCCAGCCGCCACAACTAATTCAGAGCCTCAGATTTTATTGTATTCTCCACACAAATTTATCAGCAATTTCGAATTCCAGAATTAAACCCTTCATCAATTACAATATACAATAAATTCACCAACCTTCGAAAACCAGAATGAAGATAATTTGATAAAACTTTTGAACTAATCACTTGCCAAATATATTAACTTAGCACAACCCAGTTTACCTCAGCACTGGTAAAATTTAATGATCTCAGAAATCAGAATTAAATGCTTGCAGTATAGCAGTTGAGAAATTCACCATAATCTTTCAATGGCTCAAATCCCGAGAAGAGGAATCCGTCCTCGAAACCCTAGCCAGGGCAATACTTCACAAACTCTAATAAAAATGATTGCATAATGAATGAATGAAAATGCTTTTTCAAGCAAAATATATAGCTTTTTCGAAAAAGCACTTTTTTAATATTTCACTTAATTGGCTTTATTAAATACTCCCACTTTATAATATAATATTATAAAGTCATTAGTTATTAAATTAAATCTATATAATTTAATTTAATAACACCTTTAAAGTTAAAGCCATGAACCATCTGACTGCAATCATCGAACTTCTGACAAAGCACCAGGACCAACTGCCCAGCCAAAAATAGATACTGCCCTGCCAAAAATAGCCACTGCTAAAAATAGACTTACTAAAAATAATGAGTCTCTCAAACTGGAGATGCTCTAAAACTGAATCCTGAGATGTCTGACATTCCGTGCAAACACCCTACCAGTCCTGGCCATACCTGAAACCCCACTTACTAAAAATAGTAAGTGGGCCAAAATGACCCGAACGAAGAGCAAAACTAATAATCTGAATCTCCAAAATGGAATCCCAACGCTGGCTCCACAATCTGACCCCCTTTGAACACCCGATTAGCTTGCGAGGGCCGCCAAACCAAGCTAATCTCAAAGTCTAAAAAACGGGGACATTACACAAAACTAGGAGATATTTTACCTGTCACTCAGCTGATAAATATTTAGATTAATTTAACAAAACATGCAATCCTCCAAGCTCCAGGAGCATGTTATTATAGATCGGTTCTTGGATCATTTAGCATCAATAATCAGAAGGAAGTTAAGGACTCCTCTTACACACCTTCTACTTGCATCAGACCTGTCCACAACTTGCACAGACCCAATAATTCTTTTCCTACCAACAACAAAAGAATCTTCCTCAACTCTTGCTATGGTTCCCAGAATCTCAGATAAGAGAGAAGGGCAGCTCTCTCGTAAGTAATCAAATCCCTCTGTTTGCATTACAGCTGTCGTGAGAACACAACCAAATAGCATCAACATCAAGTCAAATTCATTAACACGGAACACTGCAAATTTAAAATGCCTGAAGTAACAAGAAAGCTAACAAACATTTCAAATACAATCACTTTAGGAGACCAGGTAGTCATAAATCACTATGGAAAAAAATACCATTCTACAAAATGTGCAAAGCAAGTCCATGTAAGACAACAATATGAATCCAAGCACTTTGAGGGTCAACGTCTACTTAACAATTTTAAGATTTTAAAACTTCAAGTTTTAAACTTAAAGATTCATATCTCAAAAAATTGTAAATATCTTTAAAATGTTATTCAACCAATCAAATTGAAGATTATATACTGTATGAAATAGTCAGCATAAATGTTGGAGGCACAAAATAGAAATCATGCAAACATAAAAATATTCACTTTCATCCAATCATGAGGGCATCATCCATAAAAGGAAAAATCATTTTGAATCAACAATCACTCCTCACAACAACAAAATAATTGCCAAAGACAAAGGAACAAAGTAAGGATTGAATGAATGAAGTTAAATTTATAAGTGATCAACACTATTCTTGAATATTGTTGTTTCTGGACTGATTGCAAGAAATTTTCTTCCTAGATGTTAGAAGTTCGCATTTGCAGGATACAATAGTGTTTCCTCAAAGAAAGACTACTAATGAAGCATACCAATATTATTTGATATATAGATATTAATGAAATTCAATAGTGAGGTTGGCCATCACTATCAAAAGAATTCTCCTTAAAATTATCAATGTTCAGCTTATTCTGTGTCCTATTTCACATCACAGAAGTCTAGTGTTAATATTTCAGACTATTAAAGGAAATTCAACCTATAGATGAACTTTCTAACTAAGATTCAGGTCCTTATACAAAAAAATGTAAATGGAAGAGAAAAGATAATACCCGGATCTCTTCTTGTAGACCTCTTCAATCTGAATGATTCTGCTCCAATTTTGTTCCTTAAATATGCCTTAATCTGCTCCTTATGTCTGCTATACTTGTTCTATAAACAAGCCCTAGGTCTGCTACAAATTCCTCCTTTAAGACTGCTCCTTTCATGCAAATATGGACTGCTATATGCTTGCTAAAATACCGATTTAATTCTGCTGCTAAAATTCAGATTGAGGACTGCTATTTAATGCTGCTGTAGGTGCAAATTGTTTTTCATGTTATGTCTTCGATATGTCCAACAATTTGCACCTTGACTCTATATTTATATGTTAAATTATCCATGTAGGAGCCGACCAGGTTTTGGCAATGATCACAAGTCGTCCTTGCCACACACATAATATAATTCACATAAAAGGTCATCCCAAGTTAAATACACATAAGATGTTGTCCCAAGCTGAGGAAATATAACTCAGAAAATGAGTATATAATGTGATGTATGTGTTAAGGTGAATAATAAATTTATTCACCTTAGCACATACATCATTTTATCTTTCTGAATGAGACCGCAAATATTAACATCTAGCCGTCCCCAAGACAGTTAGGGACAACACAGACGTCCGCGGCCATCCCGAGGACAGACAGCCATCCCCTTCAAAATATTACACTCCAAATTTATAAAAAAAATATTCAATATTATTTCATTGTGGCCCCCCGCCCCCAACTCGTCCTACATGAGGATTTTAATTGTTAAAATATGTTGTTCATGGTTAGTTATGCTCTTTTTATGAGGAATCCATATTTATATCAATAATTAGTACTCAAATCTATTGTTATATTAATCATATTTTTCTCATATAAAAATATCCAAGTTTGTATCAGCCACATAGATAATTCAGATCAGCTATCATGGTTGATTATTTTCTGCATTTGCGGGTTCCTAAATTCATAGCAGCAATGTTGATTATTGGATCCATTGCTCATAGTTGGATACTTTAATTGACATAGTTTCCTAAGTTTGTTGCTACCACTTTTACGATTCATCAACATTTATTTCATTAGGGTTTCTTCATCATCCCAACTTGCACATAGTAAGAAAATTGCATATTTCCTGAGTTTTCTCAGTTGGGGACATCATAGGATTCGAGAGTTCTATAACACCACCAACCATCAAATGTGTTTGTGACTATACCAAGAAGCATTAGCACAAACTGCAATATCAATTTGTATCATGTGGAGAAACAACAAGGCACAAAATGCCATCAGAAATTGGATGAATAACAAAACTTTTAGAAGTAATTGCAAGTTTTATCAAACGTTGTAGTAGATCTGACAAGACCTAAATTTCATAAGAGAAAGTTTCTCATATCATAAGCTCTTGTGAACATTGCCTCTTCATCATCTTCAAAGGTGTCATGAACCACATAGTTGTATCTAAGGATCAATTCTCTACAATTGAGTCATGTGCTACTATGACAATATCTATGGGTGATGATTCAATAGTGGATGCTAAAACACTAAGCTCAATTGGCATGTATGGTGGGTAATTCAACAATGTTTTTTGTGTACCTTCCTATTCTTCAAACTTACCCTTTGTCTACTGGATTACTCATAAAAGTCCAAGAAGAAAGTTGAGTTTACTCCAAAACAAAGTTGCAATTTGCAATCTCGAAGATGATTCACCAATTGCCCTTGGATTACACCTTGTGCCTAAGTCATCTTACAACACTCTTCTTACTCACTTGAATGGCGTGGCTAAGCTATGAATGAATGTGTTGATCAACTAAATCACCACTACCTTTAGCAATTAATAAGACATGAAATGGTTACAACTTACAAGACTTCATCTGATACCCTTCTCCAATAGTGTTTATCATGGTTGTGCCTAAGTGATGCAGGAGCATCAAGGGTCCTTTGAGGCCATTAAGACCAATGTGGTCAAAACAATGTAATAAGGCCATTTTGAGGCCATTTCTTTTCTTTTAAAAGTTAAATAATGTTGTCTCATGCATTAGATTGCACTTGTAAGGCCATTTGAGCCATTTTGTAATCCTTAAGGCAATTTGGTCCTATATTGGTCAAAGCTGGTCAATGGTCAAAGGGGTAAAAAATGGTGAAATTAATGTTTTTATGTCATATTGGACATGTTTGCAAATCTATGGCTCATTATGAGGTCATTTGGGCATAAAATGCAAAAGTTGCAAAAAGTTGCTTGACAACTTTTGCAACTTTGCAACAAAAGTTGTCATTAGTGACTCAAACACCCAACTAATTGGAAAGTTGGTTGCAATTAGTTGCAGATGATTGTAGGAGTTATAAAATCCCTCTTTGGGTTGAGGGAGACATCAATTAAGGAGTTTGGGAAGGAAGTTTGCAATAAAACATTGTTTTTCTGTGTCATTTTCTTGTCAAATTGCTGATCAGAGGCATGGCTTGCATCTGTATTGATTTGTTTTGATTCCAAACCCATTGGAACATTAATTATGGTGAATCTAATTCCTTTTGGAGCAATTTTTAAGGTCATACATTGAATACAGAGGGAGATCAAGTCATTTCTTTCAAAACTGTTTCAAAACCCTCCATACCAAGGGTTTGCAAGAAGTTTGTTTAATAACTCTAGTTTGTACCATTGGAAAATTCTACGACTTTGGAATTTGTTAATATTTTGAATTCTCTTCCAATTCAACAAGTCTCAGATTGAAAGATTGTGTATTAAGAAAATAACTTGATGCCCTAGTGTGACAGTGTTCAATTTCTTATTGACTGTGACAACAAATTTGTATAGTTTTGCCAATAACAGTTCCATGTGAAGAATTCCAATGGAAGATAAGGTTGGATAGGATTGTGAGAAGGTCAAATATCCTTACCTATGTATTGGATCAGGAATCTACAGTGTCCTTAAGGTCTGATCACATGAATCTCTGTCAAACTGTTCGAAGAACAGTGAAAGTCATAATGGAAGGACTTTCATTCTTTAATTGCAAGTTGTTTCTCAGTTTGTAATCACTCCTACAGTATTTGAAGGTTGTTCTAAACCAAAGGATGTTTGTAGATATAACTTTTCTAAAAGGTTCATTTGATAATGATTGGTTTTGCAAGAATTATTAGGACTGTCATCACAGAAATTAGTAAGTCTAATTGCATTCTATATTTGAAGTCCCCTGCTATTTGTAAACGCTTAAGGACCCTTTGAATGTAACTTAAAATGTATCATGATATCCCCAACCTGTCTTGAAGTCCTATTGGAAGTCCATATGTAAGGGTGAACAACAAGTATGCACACAAAGGTCTGCAAGTTTGATTGCATCAGTCTGCAAGTCCTATTGTGTCTATGAATGCAATCATGGAGGTTGTCCAAATCTTGTGTTAATCCTTGAGTTTCCCAATGAATTATTGTGCCTACAAGGTCAGGAGATTGAGTTTATTGATGTGAGCATTGAGGCTCTGCATCACTAAGCAAGCATTCTTAAGAAAAAATATGATAAAGGCTAAGAGAACTTCAAAACCTTTTGAGTTGATTCATAGTACTCTCGGGGATCTCTTTCCTAATTTGTCATTCAGCAAGAAGAATGAAGTGTTTTCCAAGTTTCAACACTTCAAGGCCTTCACTAATAACTAGACAAGCAAGGACATCATTATCCTTCACATTGACAATGAAAAGGAGAATGTCAACAAACAGTTTGAGGACTTGTATTCTACCAAAAAAATGGTCTTCATCAAATTGTTCTATATAGCGGCTAGCCCATAGCAGAAAGGATGAATAGATCCTTGAAAGAAATGGTAATTTGCATCATACTGTAATGATCATTAGGTCAAGGCAATAAATTATGCTAACTACATTGCACTCAGCACAAAACCTTGCAAGGAATCACTCTACTTGACATTGGAGCAATCACAAACCAGCAACTAAGCACCTACGAACTTTTGGATCTCAAGATTGGACCCACATATCTTTAGAGGAACACAAGACCCTATAACATCAATGCTATTCTCCAAAAAGCCCCAAGGACTTTGAATACAAACCTAATTTAAGATAATGAAAATTAGGATTTCTTAGCATAGAAATATTATCATTATTCTAGGATTTTTTTTTCACTCTTTATTAGTTTCATGTTAAATATAAAAACATAGAACTCAATGGGATACTTTCAAATTTTCAAACATGATCTCAAATTACCCAAGACTTTCTACCAAAGGATCATAACCTAAACTGTGATATGTAGAGAAGGAAAATACTAACTATAAGTGTAAAGCATTGTCAATAGTTTTCAGCCTGGAAATACAATATACAGTAGATACATCCTAGAAAAGAAACAGAAGCTCTTCCTGCTCGTTTAGTGATTAATAAGAAATCCAAAGACATGGCACCAGTACAAGGAATGAAAAAAAGTCTTGAGTAAAATATGCATATAGAATTGGCTAGTAGATTCTACAGAGCTCAAAAGCCAATTTCCACATTATGTTCATCTTTCCTATTCACATATCAAAGTTCTTTCACTTGTCTTAGAGAAAAAAAAAGTCAATATTTACCAAGTTGAAGTTTTGTATTCCTGGAAAAGTAAGGAAATTACAAAGACAAAAATAAATACAAGGAAGACCAATATGCAACCAAGATAAGTACTAACCTTATATAATTTATCGAAGGAATCTATTTGATGCGGGACCCGTCCATGGATAGCTTCCCCTGCAAAATCTGCCATCCAGGGTAACATATGACATGTGTTAAAAGGTAAAATAAGTACAAAGGGTAACATATTGAAGCAAAGAGAACTAATGAAAATTGCATAAGCTTAAAAGTGAAGCATAATGAAATATTAAAAAGTGCATTACCTTATTGAGCTTCTCTTTGTTTCAAGAATAGTTTAATATTCTCTACTTAACAGAGCCAACCACATGAAGGTAGAAACTCATTTGGCCCCTTAAACCCCCTCCTCTCCTCACATCACTCTCAATTCCCCATACCCGATCATATAACATTAATCATTCATTCATCCATTAATAACATATAACATTCATTCATCCATCCATTAAAAACATATAACACTCAATCATTCATCCATTAATAACATATAACATTCATTCATTAACATATTCACATTCATTCATTAACATATAACATTCATTCTTTCAGTTTTTACATATTATCAAAAATATGGTTGTCATAATATGATTAAAATCACTTTTCTTTTGTTTCTTATTTGCAGCTAAACAGAGAAGTGGAGTATCATTTTCTAAATCATTCGTCCCCCTTCAATTGGTTTTCCCTCTGCTCATGATCTTAATGTATGCCTAATCATGTACTCACGACGTGGATGTAATGACCCTTACTATAAAGGCCACTAAAATTTCCAAATCTGACTGTGACAATTTGTCAAACAGTTGGCATACACTGAACGATGTCCTTTTGCAATGATGTGTTTCAAGTGTTTATTGTTTTGGGCATCAACTTTGCAATTGAGATAACAATACCAATGCGGAAAGTAATACAATTGAGCAACAATGAAACTCAAATAATGCAAAGTCTCAATATAACATAAGCTTCTCTAATTCTGATTTCAATTCCCAGAATATATGTCTGTCACAACTATCACATAAAAGCACTGTTTATGGACTGCTTACAACACATGAAACATATAAACTTTATTACATAAACCCGTCCTATAGATGCACTATACTTCTGTGCCAATAGATTTTGTTGACTTCCAGCTTTGCTATTTTCAACATACATGGACTATGATGTCTAAAACATATGCATATGGTTACTAACATAGTTTGTATATGCCCTCATATTCAAACCATATCAATGCATACAAATCTGATTTACCAAACTGATTATGATGCACTGGACTGTATTACAATATCAGACTGAGGGAACTGTCACAATGTGCACTTCTAATGCAGCAAACCCTTGACAATGCTATGCTTTGACATGAATAATAACCCAGTTCAAATTGTATGACAGCTAACTGGTATTACAACAGCAAATGATTGACTGGAAATAACATGCAATGACAATGCTAACTGTATGACAGCTGACTGGTAAATTCACCATAAATAACATATATTTTCGGATCATAGAAACCTGTTTTTGAAACCCTGTTGGAAGACCATAATTTGATGATGCAGCCGCTGATGAAGACGCTCCAATCCGCACCCCCAAAACTGGCCCAGAACAGCAACTGAAAATCTGCAGGTACAGGCCGTACCTGTACTGTCTTGTACGGCCCCTATAAAAAATAATTCCTGAACCTTTGGCAGCCGAAAATACCTAGAACAGGGGCGCCTAGGGTTATATTGTAACCTCCCGGAAGCATAAAATTATTCTCCAATGTGGTGAGGAGATATGAACAAATATCTAGTTCCAAACCCTGGTGTAGTAATTCTGAAAATGTGCCAATTCTGTCTTCAAACCCTAACCAAATTGATCCACCAATGCTATGATGAATTCAAACCCTTATTCCAACCACGAACTAACCCTTCAAACAAGTTCTCAATGAAGCACAATTGAGATGGCTGAGTACCAACTCCACAATTGCAATAATTCAAG
Organism: Chamaecyparis obtusa; assembly: GCA_027943335.1. Taxonomy (NCBI): domain Eukaryota; kingdom Viridiplantae; phylum Streptophyta; class Pinopsida; order Cupressales; family Cupressaceae; genus Chamaecyparis; species Chamaecyparis obtusa. The sequence goes on from BSBK01005913.1 coordinate 396,733, forward strand.
TGATATTTCACACCCTCAAAATTGCCAATCTAGGGGAGTGATTCTTCCCAAAGATCGAATAATAATTTGCAAATCCAAAAGACCACAAATGTCTTCACAATGAAGAAGTAGAAGAAGTCTCAAATCAAGCATGTTCAAATGAGAGGCCCAGCCCTCTATTTATTCACTTTTTCTAAGAAGTTGCTAGAACTTCTAGAAACATCCTTTATAAAATCTCATTATAATGCACTTTTTATAATAAAGTAATTTTATAAAATAAAAAGTGCAACTCAACTTAAAATTATAACATGTAGGCCCCGATAACACATAATAATAAAATATAACCTCATAACACTTCTTCAAGAGCAAAATATGACCATCTGATCCGCAGAAATGACTCTCTCTCCAACCCATTTGCCTACGAGAGACGAGGATAGGCAAATCTGGCACGCTAAACGAGGTCAGCCAAAATGGGGACATGACAATGGAGGCCATTGCAAGGGGGGGTCTGTTGCAATAACAAAGAAATGTTAAATTGATATGTTTTATTATTATTGTTACAAGTATTTCATTAATTAAAAGAACATTAGAGTGGTGCTCTTTACCTGATGGGGCCACATCGTGTTCTTGATCCTGTCTTATAGCCTCATGCTCAACATGTTGAACACCTTCTAAGTCCTCTGTAGTTGAAACACGAAAGGTTACATTAATTAATACACCAATTGCAATTAAATATGTTTAAAAGAACATTAGAGTGGTCCTCTTTACCTGATGGGGCTAAATCATGTTCATGATATTGTCTTATAGCCTCATGCTCAACATGCTAAACACCCTCTAAATCCTCTGGAGTTGAAAGGCAAAAGGTTACATTAATTAATACACCAATTGCAATTAAATATGTTTAAAAGAACATTAGAGTGGTCCTCTTTACCTGATGGGGCCACATCATGTTCCTGATCTTGTCTAGCTTGATCGTGCTCAACATGTTGATCATGCTCTACATGCTCTAAAGTTGAAACAAAAAGGGTTACATTAATTAATACACCAATTGCAATTAAAGATATTTAATTGTATTAATCCAAAATGCGTTTTGTGTAGCACATGAATACATCCAATACCGGGATGCACACCACCATGACCTTCATCTGCAGGGTTGTGCTCCACCCTCACCAGACTGTATTCCGATGTCATGTGCAATATTATCATTGCTTGCCTGTTTAAAACAAATAGGCACATAATTGCTTTATGGTGGAAATTAATATTGAATAGATTGCACAAGTATTCAATTTTAAATAAACTTCACTAAGTTTATTTACCTGCGTGTTGGATGCAGTGGAAGCTTGTGTTTTCCCAATCAAGAGTCTTAGGCATTCAGCCACAGCTCCATAGCCTTGCTAAAAGGAAATCTTCAGGTCCTCTTCTACGGGCACTCTCTTAAATTCAAAGCCCTGCATTTTTGCATTAGATCATGAATTTTTCTTCTATGGTGTGATAAAATCAAAATTGTTTGCAATTTATTATTTGAATGCAATATTTCATTTATTGATACTTACAATTTGTGTGGCTAATTTCATATAATCACTAGAACCAAGTTTGTGCTGCCCATTTTTTTTACTCTTTCCTTTGTTGCCTTCGATGTGTTGAGCAGCCTATGAAAAGCTTGAAATATGTTAGATTATGTAAAAAGAAACAATAATCAATATATAATTACATTGTTAATAGTATCACATACCTTCCTTGGCCCGGTGGTGTCTTTCCTTTTTTCTTTTCAGCCTTCTCCTTTCCATTCAACACCAGGTCCTTCCACTCCCTCTCTAGAATCATGGGGGACGCTCATAATTTTTCTTCTTCTCTAAATGTGACCTATATTGGTTCCTTACATTCTTTAGATAGTTACCATCTTTCTTAAGGACCTTGGTTTGATTGAATGTGTTATCACCGAATAGCATAACTAAACGGTTAATAAGTTCATGTTTTAAATCTTGATTTTCGGCATTCCACCATGTACGTATGGTGGGCCCAAAGATCTCCAATGTAATATCATTTAGATGTTTATACAAAACATCATTTCCTGTAAAAAGATCATGGGATCATTAGTCTAAAAAGAGTGATCAATAAGTAAATTTTAATTGGATTAAATATAATAATAATTAAAACATTTAAAAGTACCTAGGACCTTCTCTAACTTTATGGGAATGAAATCCTCGGTCACCACAAATGTGACCAGCAATGTTCCCATGCTAGTAATAAGGGAAGATCTAGGAAATGCTGCTAAAACATCACCAGTACTAGTGGCCTCTACATCCCCAAGTACATGTCCTGACGCATGTTCTGGCATTTGTTCATTGCTAGAGGGTGCACTACCTAAAGCCTTCATGCTATGTGTTTCCAACATTTCAGTCGACAATATAGGCATGGATGATGGGATCGGATGATGTAATGTATGCACAAGAAAATCAGGATTGACACTTGTACCAACCCCTACTCCCCGGGCAGCACCTGCAGTATCTTGATCATGGCCAGCAACATCATGAGGATGCAAAAAATTCTGTAAAAATAACACATATTTTAGTTCATGACATAAAAGAGTACAAAATATAAAACCATGAATGAACTTATGTTATAATTAAAGATCTCATGACATCTTACTTGCAAGTTTCGTGCTCTCTCAGTCAATATTTTAACCCTTTCTCTTATCTCATTTGTTTGAGGCACTATGAATAACAACTGAAGGATTTCTTCATTGCATTTATTTTTGGGTCTTCTTTATCATATCTAGAGGGTTTGAGGAATATGCGATGTCATCATCGCATAATAGTGACTGCACCTCCTTATGGATGCTCTCCTCTACTACTGGTGCCTTTACCCAATCATTCGACTGCGAAAAGAATATTATAAACATTATTGAAATTAACTTAATAAACTTACAAACAAAAATAATAATAAAATGGTGCAGATTATCATGAGCACAGTATGATCTATAACATCCCAGAACAGAGATAGGACACAAATTAGTAGCATTGAATAAGTATGAAAGTTCAAAAGGTAGTGACAGTCACGAGCTGAGGTACCAAGTGCAATCATAAGTTATTGTTATGATTCATAGAGATAGGATAGAAAAGAGCATGACAGTGATAATCCGTCACTCTGAGAGTGGGACAGTGATTTCAAATGCTATTATGGCAGTCCTATAACCAACATTAGTGAGGATAGAAAAAGCTCAGTTCAAACAAATGGTGGCAGGGTTAAAGGATAAAGTGCAGTCTACATGAGATCGAAATACAAATGCAGTGATATCAAAGCTAAATGACACTAATCTATAGTCAATATGAAGATTGAATGAATAATGGGAAGTAAGGAGAGCTTATATGAAAGCATGCTACAGTTTCGTGAACAAGAAGACACTGTTATAGAATGAAAAAAACAAAGCAAGTTTCAAAGAACTAACGTGAATCAGTAAGTTTTTGGCATTTTACTGTTGAATATAATAACCACTCGTAATGGAGATTCAACACTTCATGAACAAATCGCCAAATACCTTTAATGACTAATCGCACATTAAAACATAAAGGGTTTTGTTTTGTAATAGCTTCCTTTAGGCAAATATGTTGTCAAACAAGATAGGACTATCAGACCTTTGTGACCAACGACACTTGGCATTCCAATGACACAAATGTGATTCTTCCAATCTCTTCATATGGTTCCAAAGCGTTCAGAGCATATGTGGTTAACCTTCACTGATATATCAAGGAAGGGCAAATTCCCAAACATGAAAAAGTGTAGTCAAAGACATGATTGTTGTAGGCAGGTGTACTTAACATTAACTGTCAGACAGTTTGATCAAGAACATAATACTCCTTCCTAACATTTGATGCTCAAAATGAATACAAGGATTTGCACATTTCCTATTATGACAAGGCTTCACTAATCTTTGTTTGGAGACTTAGAACATTTTATCAATCAAACCTCCAACTGTGACAGTCTCATGCTACTGTGATAAAATAGTGCCCCAAAAGGATTCAAGACTCCATGTTCATGCATACCCCAAGACTTACGAAGATTCTTAACATACTATAAGAACCATAGCAATAATTTTTCACCATCATAAGTTCATGTTTCAATGAATTAATATGTTAACTATGACTGTCACTGTTTTATGACAGTTTGAACAATGATCACTGAATCAGATATTAAAGATAACTTACAACCTGTCATATAATTTGAAAGGATAATTTAGGTTTGTTACATTCTCATTCAACTTATTGCAACCATGGGAAACTTAACCATATCTAATCAAGAAGTTCATAACTGACTATGACTGTCTTGACTCTTAGGACTGACTATGACTGTCTTAACTCTTAGGACTGTCACAATCAGTGATTGAAATATGTGAGGGAAGGTGCCAAAGTAATCATTGGATAGGCCTAATCCTCCAAAAATCAGAGTTGACAACCCTGTTTGAAGGTATCCATATAAATCAGTAATTGTCTATTTGTATCATGTTTCATAAGACAGTAAAGGCTGTTTGTAGTGCCCTTTTGGACTTGGGAGTTGTTTATGAGTGGTGATCTATGAAAGCCTTGAAGGCTCCAAGACAATAGGATTCAGTCCCAACTATGTTTTCTTTATGAAAGATTGTGATCAAAATTAGAATGTGATCAGGTAATGAAAGTAAGGAATTGACAGTCCTAATTGGAGACAGTAACATGAAATAGTAGTTTCCATTTCCAAACATGTTGGAGGAGATATTGGGAGTTGCTTGTGTCCTTATAGTTTGTGATCAGTTATGTTTTAAGGTCTGATTTTTGTATCAGTTTTAAAAGTGGAAGGGATCTTTGTTTTCTTGGTGAGTTAAGAAGTGTAGGAGTTGTTTTGTAAGCTTTTGGGTCAGGAATGAAAAGATGTTGTGTTGAACCTTGGGATCAAGTGAAGTTCCTAATGACATTGATAGTGATTGTCAAGTTGAAGAGAGATTAATCTTGTTAAATGCCTCCTTGAATCAGGTTAAAGTTTTTAAATTGGTTTTGGGTCAATAACACCCTTGGAGATTTGTTGTTTGTGTTGGATGCTCTGCATCATAAAACATTTTGCCCGTATCTAATTTGTACAATTACAATGAGGTAAACCAGTTGGGTAGAAGCTCCTGAAGATGCATCACGATCTATGCTATGGGTCGGAGCCTTCCCCTTACGATCAATGTCCCGCTGTGACAAAAATTAAATATAAAAAAACATTAGCGAAATGAAACCAATATACTTACGGAAAAAAAAAACATAATAATAAAATGGTATATTGGAGTTATTAATTGGAGGTTGGGTAAAATGGTATATAGTACGTGCCACCCCCATAGTAACTGTGTTTGTATCTATGTGATTCAAATTGTAATCGATACACAACTCATCCCCTGCAGTTATTGATTTTATCACACATACAAATACAGGGTTTCCCTCGTGCGCCTCGAATATGCAATTGGGTTACTTATTTGTTGACCCGGGTCATGTACTATTTATAAACCCTACAATATTCCCTTATTCTTTTGGCCTTCCTTCAATGTACATAGCCACTCCTTTATTTTGATCCTTATCTTTTAGTTGTATATAATTTGCTAACAATGCATATCTATGCATATTTCATGTATATCGAACCAGCTGCATCCAATCTTTGTAACTGCAACATGGTCCAACATACTCCATCAATTCAATAACTTTTATGTAACAGACCTTTATGTCATCCATGCAACATAGGCCCAAACCATGTAATGACGATGGTGCGATACGATATATCCTCTTGTTGACACAAAAATCAGTGTTAATTGGAGAAAGTTCCTTGGGTACCCATTGTTTTTGTAGATGTTTGTACCTCAAGGGCACCTCGATGTCACCTATGCTCTCATCGTCATAAAAACATGACCCCCCTTCAGCAAGGAAAAATTCCATGCATTTATGGAATTTTCTTCTAATCTTCTAACCTCTAATTGATCTCCCTCTTTTAGACCTACTACATGTCTCACTTTCCTCTTCTCTTCCTAAATTTCTTTTGCTCGGGGAAGACAGATCTAACAAATACCTATTTGGTGGTACCTGCACTCCATCGAATGAGAGAGATAGTTACCGAGAATTCCTTGAGGTTTTTCATGGTCCATCAAGATGTGGGCGAGCATAAGTATAAGGTGACAAAGAGCATCTACAATAGATAGTGGACTTAGTAGAGGTTTCGGGAACATTTAGAGGAGTCATTGTCTTATTTTGAAGCCTTGGGTTTTGGGAACATCTAGAGGAGTCATTGTCTTGTTTCTTGGAGGTTGATTGGGTTAGTTGGTGGAAGGTTGCTATTACTTTTAGTACCTGTCTATGAATTTTTTTGGACCACCTTCCTCAAAGACAATAGTCCCTTTGAGGTATTTTCCATTTGGGTAGGCAACACCTCGATGGGAACCACAATTTTTCTTGAACTCCCTTCAGACTCTAACATTCTAACCTTTCTAACCCCTTACAAATGAGAAGGCATTATCCCAATCCATATAAAATAATTTGTTGTAGTTATACGAAGTTGTTTGTGATGTCAGAGCAAATTGTTGAATTCATTGCAAGAAAGTTATTTGAATCAAGTTATTTAATTGATGAGCTAAAAGGCTCTATAATGACTGGTTCATAAGGCACAATGCTTGTCGTAGGTTACCAATTTCTTTAGGAGTGTGATGCAAGAGCATCAAGAACACTTTAAGGCACCATGACCATTTGTGGTCAAATCCATGTAATAAGGCCAATATGAGGCCTTTCTATTTCTTTTTGAGGTTAAATTAAGCTATTATGTTCATTTGAATCAAATCATAAGGCATTATAAGCCATTTGCTCAAAAAAGGCCTAATAGGCCCTGAATTGGTCAATGTTGGTTGCTAGGAGTGGTCAAAAGTGACAAAAATGATGGAATTCATGTTTTTATGACATATGTGACATGTTGGCAAGGTTTTAGGTCAATATGCATAATTGAGCACATGTTTCTGCATTCATTCTCTAGCTTAAATTCACTTAGTGAGCCTAACTGATGCATGAGCATCAAAGGTCCTTTGAGGCCATTAAGACCAATGTGGTCAAACCAATGTAATAAGGCCATTGTGAGGCCTTTTCTTTTCTTTTCAAGGTTAAATAATGTTGTCTCATGCATTAGATTGCACTTGTAAGGCCATATGAGCCATTTTGTAATCCTTAAGACAATTTGGTCCTATATTGGTCAAAGGGGTCAAAAATGGTTACAGGTCATGGGGAAGTTATTTGGTCACAACAATGCAAAAGTTGCAAAAAGTTGCTTGACAACTTTTGAAACTTTGCAATAGAAGTTGTAAATAGTCCTCCAAACACCCAACTAATTGGAAAGTTGGTTGCAATCAGTTGCAAATGATTGTATAAGTTATAAAACCCTTCTTTGGGTCGAGAGTAAGGCATGGAGGAGTTGGTATGAAAGATTTTCAATAAAATTTTGTGTTTCAACACCATTTCTCACTGTATTATTGCTGACCACAACCCTGTAACACATGCACATTGATTTGGAAATCTTTGAAGGTTATTGGAATTGAAGGAAGGATGAATTGGCTCCCTTTTGGTGGTGGTTTGAAGCCTAGCCGCGAAGAATGAAGACTGTATGAGCAAGCCCTTTTAAAACTGCTTCCAAACCCTCTATCCCAAAGGCATGAAGGAAGATTGACCCATAACTCCTATTTGCCCTGTTAGAAAAATCTATAACGCTGGGGTTTGTTAGTATATTCGATGCTCTTTCTAAAGCAATTTATTTAAGGTTGAATGGTTGAACCCTTGGCGAGAAATTTGATGCCCTAGCTAGTTGATTCAGTCCATTTTCATTGTTTTTGACAGTTAATTGCATTATCTTGTTGATTACAGTTGCTTGTCATGATTTCTAAGGGAACACAAGGTTGGGTAAGATTGTAATAAGTCTAAAGGCTTCCTTCCATGTGTATAACAAAGAAGCTTATACAATTTTAAACTCTGATTTTAGTAGTCTCTGTCTAAACGCCTAAAACTGTGACAGTCACAGTCAATTGTAATTATCACTCTTGAAGTCTACAATGTGTCTCCATTGATCCAATACTTCTTCCCATTATTGGATTATGATTCCATTCTATACTTAATGTCTGATTGTACAAATTACTGTCAAAACTGTCCTAAATTTGAGACAGTCGTAGTCAAGTTAGTTTGCCACTGTCACTAGGACTTTACTCTTTGTTTTATAATCATTTTGGAGTTTGTAATGTATCTTCATTTATCTAGTACTTCTTCCCTCCATTGGACAAGGATTCTATGTTGTTTTGTTTATATCTGATCATCAAATCACTGTCTAAACTGTCATGACAGTGACAGTCACAAGTTTATTCATTGATTGAAAGTTGTATATGCCTTGCAACCATCTCAAAGGTCTGTGATCACAATCTAAATTACATTGCTACCTTGTATATGTGGAACTTGAAATGGATGCATTTGATAAGATCAACAGGGGTGACTGTTAGGACTGTTCAAAGCCTGATTTAACCTTGGCAAACAGTCTCTTTGTCACAGTGAAGGAAGAAGAGTAAATGTTTCCTCAGAAGCATAACTAAGTGGGTTTGCCAAAAATTGTATGAAATATTCTCATATAATTAATGTAAGAAACTAAACTTTGTTTCTAAAGCTTACTACACAGATTTGTACTTCTATAAATATAAATTTTTGAAACCATTCTTACACCAAATGGTCAACATATATCCAGTCCATTTTATTTTAAAGCAGAAGCAGAAGTTTCATGGTGGGAGTACAATTTATTCTTAGCACCGTTATATTTTAAAACTAGCAATCACACTTTAGTGTGCAATGAGTACAGTGCTGGTGATTGCATTCATTGAGCCCATCATATTTTAACATACAAGAAACAAGTTGCTTTAAAAAAGCAGTCTCAACATTAAAAGAACACCAAATCCAAAGAGAACAAGTTACTATTATAAAAAAATTCATACATTAGAATAGCGTGACAGTGAAGAAATATGAATCAAAATATAAGAAGATGCTGCTATGCAGTTATAAAGAACAGAGACAAGATGTAAAGAACATGTCAAGGAATACAAGTCTAAAATGGAGGTAGAGTTTCCTAGAAATGAAAGACAGTCATGTTAGATGATCTATGTAAATGTAAGTGATAAACACACTGGTGAACAAGATCAAGATAGTTCTATACTATCTAGTAAGACAATGAATAGATGAAATAAACCTCTAGTGCAACCATGTTACAAAGTACCGTAACCATTTTTTGTGTGCATATTATTGTATTGAACCATGACTATACTACCATTATACAGATTTAAATTGAAAAATCTGAACAATCAACTATCCATGTAAATCGATCTTACCACCTTAATCTAACCTCTTTTATACTTTATAATAATAACTAATATTCAAAATGCATTTGAAGATGGAGTGATTCCTCTCAAGACATAGGCTCTAGAGGATGAAGCAAGAGGACTAGTTTCAAATACTTGCTCAAATTTCTGACATTGGATTAGTTTAAGAATTCTTAGAAGATGCTAAGGATTGGGTGCTTTCTCAACAGATCTGAGATTTAAAAAAATATTAGAGAAGGAAGAGAACTATAAGTACTCTTTGTCTCTTACCTTCAACTCTCCGTCTTAGAATTTGTTTTACTCACTATATGTACTAGTGTGTCATGTTGATCTTTCTCTTGATAGATGTGCCATCGCTGTGAGATTGCTAGAGAGCAACTCAATATAAAAACTCTAATGAGGATCCTAAAGAAAGCCATGTTGCTGTTGCTCTTTGAGAAAACTAGAAAACAAGCTGCAAGATCCTGCAAAATAGGAAGTGTACAAACATAGCAATTGGATGCCAAACATAATGAGGAAGTTGTCCTTATTCTTTTTGCCAAATACAACTATTTGCACTCACATAAATTTGGAGGATGCATATGCCATATGTTGGCTCTTGTCTGCCTATTGTAAAGATGCCACACAAGGGACAAATTATCTATTGAATTAATGATGCAACTTTTGGTCAAGGGAGGATCCCTTGAGACTGGGCAAAATGCTTCCAAATTTAGTGCCCAAAATTAATACTAAACTCCCTCCCAGGGGAGGAGAACAAAATTTTGGCATATACTTAACCTAATGGGAAGAAGAATCTACGGAAAGAAAGGCAGGGAGACACTCCCATTCCTCTAATTTGTTACCTAATATTGGTAGAGATAATAGCTGGTTGATGCTTGCATTAGTCAAAAGATTTGTTTCCTTATTGCACTCCTTAAATCAATGAAGGTCAATAACTTTAACCTCAAAGCACAAGTATATGGCACACACTTTACTTAATGGGAAGAAGAATCCACAGAAGTAATGGTAGGGATAATCGCCCATTCCTCTAAATTGTCATTAATATTGGTAGAGAAGGGAGTTGCTGGATGCTTATTGCACTTCCTACCTCAAAGCACAAGTAGGGATATCAACCACAATTGTTGATAATACAAACTTCCTTGACACGAAGAGCCATAAGTATTTATTCTTGATTGTAGAGATTTTTGACTTGTTATAAATTTGTAATATTAATTAAGACAAAAATGGTATGTTGAGATGCATGCCAATCATGACTATTTAACTTCTCTATGATTACAAAGAAAAACAACAGCAGTAGGTCAATTGCGGGTGATGAAAGGGAGTAGATTTTCATTGTCCTTGACCCACCCTCTACTTGGCTTCAACCTGTTTTTCCTCTATTTGAACATAACCTTACCTGTGAACTAGAAAACATTGTTTGCAAAATCCTCAACCCACTAGAAATCAAACTAATTGCTTGAATGAATGAATTATCTTAAAAAAATTCATTGGGCCAAAGCAACCTATAGGCCCCAAGAACAACTCACAGCCCCCTAGAAACAAGGTACCAAAGTCTCAAGCATTTTGCAACCTCCTCTTTAGATTTGATTTTCTGCAATGAATTTTGATTAAAAAAAGTTTACAGTTTTGTCTTGCCTTGCCTTGCCTCCTTAAACAAGGTGTTTCCATACACAAAGGACACATCTAAATTATGGACAATATTGTTCATAAGTTATTCATAGTGTTCATTCCAAAAATGATTTAAACATTCTCTTAAAAAGATAATGGACTTCGAACATAAACACCAATAGCAATCAAGTTATGGCCTCATTTTAGGATTTTAACTTGAACTTGCCAATTTCAATGTCAAAATCAAAGTAGAGTCAAAGTTTGCTCAATTTTATTTAACAAAGAAAATGTGCAGATCTTTAATGGTGCTAGGTGAAGCTAGGTTAACGTTTTGACTACTATTATTAGCTGGGTGTGACTTGGATGTGTTGGAGAAGTGGTATCAAAGATAGCCTTCTTTGCTATATCCTGCAAAATACCATTTTAGATCTGCAAACCGACTCTTGTTAGCAGTCTTTGAGATATTCAAATATATTTGCAAGTTAATGTTCAGTTAGGGTGTTATATGGCACTTTTGTTTTATGTATATTTGCATCCAAACTTGAATAATAGGTGTAAATCAAATGCAAAACATCACAGCAGCCATTGTGACAGCAAAGATACATATTGTCAAATATATCAGAATTTTGTGTTAGCAGAAATCTCTATTTTACATGCTTATGTGCTTTGATTCTCGTAGGGTTTCATTGGTAAAGATTAAAAAGAAAATAGGAAATCTCTATATTACGCATCCCATGGCAAATCTGACCCAATGTAGTTGGAAAATCGTATATAATACTCTGACGTTTCACAGAGTCAGTAAAGAATGTTATACATGGAAGTAAGCTAGACTATATGAGCTGAAAACACTCAAAGAAAATAAGGGCTTAACATTTTCGATGAATTAAACTGTGTGAGGTAGGCTTACGTTGTGTGATATGCTCTGGTTAAAGCCGGAAAGAAACAAGTTTTTAGGGCACGAAGGAAACATCCTCCGAAATGGTCATGCTCCTGTGCACGCACAGGCAAAGGATTTATTTAAAAACAAATTTGCTATATTTTCATATCACTTTTCTATGTGAATTATGTTTCTCACAAGATGTGCTTTGGATATAAAGACTAGATTATAAGAGGAAATAAATGTCACAAATAAAGATTAAAGGCTTTGGATATTATTTTGTAAGAAACATTGATATTTTGATCCACTATTAGAGTTGCAAATGTCTCTTGGATTAGTAGACTTAGTTATTCTATTGATTTATTTGTTAATATATTTTTACATTATATAAAGTTGTAAACTTCTAAAATATTGATGAAATTTCTAGTTAAAAAGTGTTCCCTAGAGGTTTATATAGAAAAATATCATGTATGTTAAAAGTCTTATCATTAAGAATGGTGAAAATTGTTTCATAGAAACTAACATAGGTGAGTAAATAGTGAAAAATAAACTATTGTGAAGTGGGGAGCCAAAAATGATCACATATGCATTATTGGAGGACATGGTCTCTCTTAGAAGAAAGCTCTAAATCTTTGATGATCTATTGATAATGGAAAATAATATGTTGAAGATTTTAAATAATTTTTATAAAAAGATATTAGTCATTTCTGTAATACCCTAAAAATGGGCTATAAGTTCATTAACCTCCTATATCATCAAATCATATGAAATCGACATCAAAGTCCTAATCTAAGGCACATCTAAACATCATCAAATCTAATTGATTATCTTAAATTTTGCATCGGAGAATATTCCTAGTAATATTCCTAATTATCTTAATTATCTTTAATTTTATAATTATTTGGCAATAAATCACATTTATCCTAAAGTTTGATTAATTGAATATTTTCATATTTAATTAATTAGATTTAATATTTGCCACTTAATTGTGTAATTAAATTTAATTATATCTATTATTAATTGTATTATTTAATTTTGACAATAAATCTAATATCATATGAATAATTGATTAAATTCTTATTTAATTAATTAAAGCAAGTTGTCATTATTTAATAATATAGTTTTTAATAAAAGTTTGATTAAATAATTGATTAACCCATAAATCAATTGTTTTATTTTTAAAAGCAGTTAAGTTAGAAATAAATCACTTTATTATTAAATTAATTCATAAATAAAACATGCACAATCATAAAAGCGGACAACTATCAATTATCAATTAAAGCTAAACTCTATTTTGAGTTAAAACTTAGCTTTTGCATGTTTTTGTGAGTTAATTATCTTTTATTTAAAAATAACTCAAAAATCAAGTTGAGTTATTTGAGTGATTTATGGCTTTTTCTCATGCACCTCCAAAGCCTTGGATTTCTATAAATTAAGGCTTTAACTCTTCACAAATCATCTCATATTTTGCACAATCACGCTGGAGAATTGGAATTGAAGAATCAAAGCTCTTGCGAATCGACATCTTTGTGAGATCAATCTTTTTTTTTTTTTGCATTCATTTAGATTCATATTTCATATCATTTCTAGATTAGCATAGCATATCAGTTTTCAATAGCATAGATTCATATCAAGTTTTTATCATTCTTATTGCATAGAAATATAAAAAAAAAAGAAGCTTAATTGCATTCAATTTCATATCCATCTTTTGCATTCAAATCCTTCATTTAGCTGTCGTCTAGGTCACTGATCTTGATTACAGTCTAAGAACATTAATCTCGCACCTATTAGAAGGCAGTAAATCGCTTGGTTAGATAGCTTTCAATTTTGCACGATTTTAATTTTAGCTAACCTCTAATGTTTTACTGAGTGTTGTGTCTACAGATCAGGTACAATTTTCACACACCCATTTCTGGCGCCCACCATGGGGCAACCCACCTTTGCATGCTGGTTTTAATTTTTTTGGGAGCTAAAACCCCAAAGTTTCAAAGATTTAATTTTATCTCCCAAACGGCTTAGAATTTTGGTCTGAAATTTTTTTTGTAGGTTGGTGACATGTCATGAAAGCTACAGTAAAAAATTTAGAATTTTCTAAGATGTTTTGAATTTTTAATAATTTTTTCTTGAAATTCTAGAAAAAATTAATATCTGACACAAATCAGCATATTTTTCAAAAAAATTTATATTTTTGAAAAGCTCTTTAAATTCTACAGGGGGTCCATTCTTTGTGTTTTAAATTTGGACATGATATCATAGCTCAAATAGTCAATTTACAAAAACTGGTCTGTTTTGATAAAATGGGTCTCTAGGGCACAAATGAAGAGATTTTTCTAAAAATTTTACATTTTTGGAAAGCTCTCTATTTTTTAGCAGGGGTCTCTATTCTAAATTTCTATTTTTGTGGCTAAAATCATATCAAAAAAATTAGATCTTGTTGACTAGGTCAAATGCAGCAAAAAAAATAAAGTTTTGTGATGGGTATGCACTTATTTTTTTTACATGGTTCAATGAATGATATGAGTTGTCATTTGGGTTGATTGCTAGTTATTATTACTGATAATAATTGATTTTTAGAGCTAACCCTATGGTTTTCATAAGTTGAATATATTTTGCATATCTTGTTTGCTTGTTTGCTTGTTGGAGAGTTCGTCACTTGCTTGCATGGAAAAGCTCAACAAAAATTGCTAAAAATCAAGTAAAATCTACTAAGCGCGTTGCAAGGATCCCAGGTATTCTCCTTCATCTAATAATATTTTGATTTGGGACTTAAAATAAATCTCTTATGTGTCAAGCTTGTGTGCATCTTTTCATGCTTTTGATCTATTTCTACACACTTGCATAATTGATACTAGGTTGTGAACCCTTAAGGATTCATTAAGTATTCTTAGAACACTTGTGATTGATCTTGATTGCTATCTTGGGTTATTGGACTCGCTAATCCGCCGGCCCCTCATTTCCGCCCCGTGGTTGCAATCTCAGCGCCATAAAGGGGAGGGGTCAACAGGATAGAAGCATTAAATGTTCCACTTGGCAACCCTTTTGTGCTTTTAAGAAATCACTTGTTTTCTAAGTTGGGGACTCATTTTCAGCTTGTGTGAGGTGTTAAGTGTTCCACCTTGTGGACTCATCTCATATTCACTTTAAGCGTTAAGTGTTCCTCTTTCTACTTTTTGGGTACTTTTGGTAGATTTACTTTCGGGAATATATCTGTGCTCACATAGTAATTAGGCCCTATGAACACTATTCGTGATTCTTGAGAGATTGGATTCCTAGCGAAATCCTTCCTTGACGATGGAATCCTTGTAGGTAGGGAGGATACTTAGTGCGTTTCACATTCATCTTGGTTAGTGCGTCTTCTCTTATTGATCGACACATTCTCTCTCCGGAGAGGTTGATAGATCACGTGGGGTTGATATCACAAGCTTTGGTGAATCAAAATTGGTTAGTGCGTCTTCTCTTATTGATTGATACATTCTCTCCTCGGAGAGGTTGATAGATCACGTGGAGTTGATATCACAGACCTTGGTGGAACAAAACTTTGTCTTAGCGTGTCGGATTAATCTGCTTGCTTTGTTTGGGTTAAAAGTGAAGAGGTGTCAAAACCTTGAATCTGGAGCCAAGTCCCCTTGTGGTATACTATTGTGAGTCATCTTTAGAGAGGGTTAACCGTAGCGAACAATCCCTTCACAGGGCAAACTGCGTTGACGGAACCTCAAGCGGTAATAGCCATTTTCGCCATGGTAGTGACAGCCGCTATATAAATGTCCTTGTGAAAGAAATCTCCACGGGTATGGTTCATTGTTGGGTTGTCAGATCTCCCTAGCAGCTCTTGAAGATTAAGTTCTCAGACTGTGTCAAAACCCTAGTGCGCCGGGATTGGAGTTCACCCCTTTGAATCATAAAAGTTGCAGAGTCAAACCATTACTAAAAACCCTAGAGAGGCCAATTTTTCACTTTCAGGTATATGTGCGTTATTGCAAAACTTTTTCAGAACATACACAATTAGTACTCTCAGGGATTAGCACAATTTGGTCACTTGATTGTTCATGCGCAAGGTTGCTTTTGCCCTTGTTCATTGTTTTCAGACATGCTTGGAATCACTTGCTTGCTGTTCTGCGTGCTTATTTATCTACTTGGCTATTAAAAATGATCAAATCTGGTATAACCTTCAAAATCTAGACAGTACAATTTGCAAACAATCCAAAACTGAAAACCTTAAATTTTGCAAAAATTGACGTAAAGTTCTTTCTGGAGTCAAAAGTCATTTCAAGAAGTCAAAAGTCGTATGACTTTTTGTCAAATGTCATTTCAGTAAAGCCCATATGTCGTATGATTAAGAACCCAGTGTCGTACGAGTTTTCAAACCAGCAAAATTCAAGAAGCCAAAAATTGTTAGCAACTATCGTACGAGTTTTGTCAACTGTCGTTTCATATCTACCCAACTATCGTACGAGTTTTGTCAACTGTCGTTTCATTTATACCCAACTGTCGTATGAGTCTGCAGAGTGTCGTTTGGAAAAATTTGAGAAAGTTGTCAGAAATTGTCAAATTGCAAGATATCCAATGTTTCCAGCCTAGTTCCAGAATCTGTCAAAAATATCATTGTGTCAGGAACAGAGCAGTAGCTATTGAGCATTCTACCATTTTTCGAGTTTGATCTTTTGAATCTGATCTAGTCTTCTGTTTGATCAATTTGAATCCTTTTTATCTCGTGTCAAAACCTTGTCATAACTATCAATCTTCAATCAATCAATCTTCAAAAACAAACTAAGTGTTGAGAACTCGTGTCCGCTATCTTTTGGGCGATCTATCCCATACATCCAGGGCACAGTTTCCTTCACCCACATCTCATCAGATCTTCAAAACTATCATAATCTTGACAAGGTTGCGTCATCCGATTTTCTCGAATCAAATTGTTCTTCAGTTGTCTTCATCCTTTTCTTCTGTTTCATTCAAAGTTAATGGTGGAGACCAGAGCTTCTTCACACAAGAAATCAGAAGAAACATCTCAGAACTTACTTTTGACCAATACCCCAGGTCCAACTCTTGAACAACTCATCAAGTCAGGTATCTACGAAGACGACGGTCTCGGTAACTTTCGATTAAAAACTGGTTACATACCTCCTCTATCAACTCACAGAGGTAATCAAGAAACTCCTCCTCAATCTATTCCAAGGAGCCCAAAAACTCCTACCATGTCTCAAGCAGGGACAAACCATGGTTCTCTAGGAGGAGGATCCCAGGGACACCATTCTCAACATAATGCCGACCAAGACCCTACACCCTCTGAAATCCATCGGTGTCAGAATGACGATGAATTCAAAAGAATGATGAGGCATTTCTTGAAAATGGATAGAGAGGCATACTTTTTGCAATTAGCCCAAGAAGGAGCTAAACTTCCTCCTCACTTCAATGTCGAAGATATCATCACGCATGAGGAAGAAACTCTGATGACGGCCATAATGAACCAGCTGCACGCTATGCAGGTCAAAATGAATAAAATTGAGAAAGAGAAGGAACCCAAGGAATTCTCCATGGAGGCCCTTTGTCCTTTCCCTTTTGACAAAGACTTGTATATGCCTCCATTCCCAAAAAGAGTGGAGATACCAAAGTATGACAAATACGACGGACACTCTGATCCTCAAGATCATGTCAGAGAGTTCTGTACGCAATCCATGGAATTCATGCATGAACCGACTTATCTAATGTGTCTTTTTCCTAGATCCTTGGGAGGAGCATCCATTCAGTGGTTTTCAAGATTACCTTCTACGATCAAAACTTTTGAGGAATTGATTAAATTGTTTTATCAACAATATTCCTACAATATTCAACATCCAATTACCATGATCGATATCTGTAACCTCAAGCAATACCCAGGGGAATCATTCCTAACTTTTCTCAAGAGGTGGCGAAAGAAGTTTTCTTTATATGCTAGACCAATTCCCGAAATGGAGAAACTTGAAATCTTTATCAATAACCTTATTCCAGAGCTCAACTATCCATTACAAATGCAAGATCATGTATCTTTTGATAAAATGGTGGATAATGCAATCAAGATTGAGAAAGTACTTGTCAAGAAAGGAGAAATCACACTTCAAAAGGACAAGTCTGAATCGGGATCTAGCTCAAAAGATAAAAACAAGAGCTAGAATAGAAACAAAGGTATCGTCTCTGACGGTGTTGTTGACACTATCCACACCCCATCAAAGGCACCGGCCTACAATCTCACCCTTGCCACCAAAGCCATTGAAGCTTCAGAGCAAAAATTTGCTGAACCATCTCCAAAGAAGCCATTCAAACGATGGGATAATAAATGAAAGTTTACTCCCCTGGGAGAATCTTTGGAATCTGCTCTGAGGACCCTGATAGCTGATAACATGATCTCTTTACCACCAATCCGAAAACCTGATCTGGATCCAAAACCATGTTGGTGGAAAGATAATGAATTCTATGCTTTCCATCGAACTAAAGGCCACAGAACTAATGGATGCTTCCATTTGAAGCATACCATTCAAGACTTGATAGATCAAGGGGACATCACAATCGATAATCCTACCAGCAATAATGATCACACAGCATTTACAGAACCTTTTCCACAACATGGCAAGGGAGTTTCCACTTCTCAGCCTAACATGGGGGCAAAAGTCAACTATGCCTACCCTGGAAATGATGTTGTCATCAATATGGTGGAACCATGCCTCTCTGAGAGCTGTAATGTCATCACTATTGTACGAAGAGATAGAAATCATTCCTCAGCTAATGCAGTTACCAGATCACAAGCTCAGACGCATCTGAAAGGACAAACACTAAATTCATCTGATATCCCTAAGATACCTTTCAATCTCACATCTGCTCCTAAACAGAAGGTTGCCTCAAAATCTTCCAATCCAAAGGATACCAGACCTACATCTTATAGCATCGTACAACAACTCCAGCATACCAATGCCAAAATCTCTATGTTTGAGTTACTTCGAATATCTCCAGCTCACAGAGATATCCTAGACAAAGCTTTGCTCGGCTCTAATGTTCTTGATGATCTAGATCTAGACAGGTTCCAGACTATGGTTGGTCATCTAACATCTCCGCAATATATCTCCTTTTCAGAAGAGGATGACAACTCCCTAAGTCACCCACATAATCAGCCCTTGCACATAGAAGTCTTGATCCAGAACCGTCGAGTCAAACGTGTGTTGATAGATGGGGGCGCAGGCCTCAACATTTGTTCTTACAACTTAATCACACAGTTGGGATTCTCAGAGATGGCTATTGATCCTCGAAAGAAGATCACCATAAAAGCCTATGATGAACAAGAAAGAGCTTCTAAAGGCACCATTGTCTTGCCCATCCGGGTGGGTCCAGTCATCAAAGATACCACATGTCAGGTGCTCGATCTACCATTGGCTTACAATATCCTTCTAGGGAGACCCTGGATACATGAAATGCAAGCTATTCCTTCGACATACCATCAATGCTTGAAATTTCCCTATGAAGGAGTGGAGGTTACTATCCCAGCTGATCTGAGTACAACTTGCAATACATTGAAAGAAAGTGTCGATAAACTTGTTCCCAATAACAGAGAATCTTCAATCAAGCAACAAAATGTGGCTTCCACATCTAAGATGGACGACATTGCTAAAGAGATCAATATCAAAGAAAATGGGATGGGAGAATACACTATAGAGCCAGTCTTGTCTCTGACATCTCTCCCAATCTCACCTAAGTCGTATGGCCAATCCTTGAAGCAGTCTAAATCAGAACCTAAGGAACCTATGGAAGCATACAAAAGACATTTTATGGTGGAGCAAGTATCTAAACAAGAATTTGAAGAGGATGAAGCTATGCTGGCATGGCTATATAAAGAGGATTTTGAATCTAAAATTGTTCAACCTAGTGAATCTATAGCACCTACAGTCCCTTCTAATTCATATGGTCCAGGAAACAAATTGATAGCCAAGATGGGATATTCCGGTCAAGGACCTCTAGGAATTAGGGAAAAGGGTCTCGTGACCCCCATTTCACACATTGGTCGAGCCAAAAAAGATACTGGTGGCATAGGGTTTAAGAAGAAACCCTATCATCTCAAAGGTGGTTGTTCTCATGTCATAGAAAAAATTGCACCAGGAGAACCCCTTCTTAAGAAAGAAGATATAGAACCCTCTGATGATGATTCAGATAGCTCTGAACTTATCCCTTATGAAAAATTGCCTAAAGAGATCAAAGATCTTCTTGATGATACAGATGATCCTATCAGAAGAATTAATGTAGTAGAAACACAAGAACCTACTGTAGCGCAAGAGATGGTTGCACCACAAGAACCAGCCAATCTCGAAGGCAATCAAACTGATCAAGAAGCAGGGGGTAGTTATTCTGACACTGATTCCCATGAATATGAATTCAAGTCAGAGACTGAGGGTAATCCTTCTTGGGGTATTCATCCTAATTTCACACATTTTCTAAGATTTCCTAGAGATTCTAAATCAGAAGATGAGTCAAATGATTATGAATGGGGTGCCATTCCAGAAGAAGATGAGCTTATAACAGAGAAATCTATTGATGTTATTCACCAATATGTCTCTCAACCCAACGTAGGTCTAGAGCGAAACAATGAACTTAACGTGTCTGATCCACCTATGGCTGAAGAGGACTCCCATGATGATGTTGAGCCTATTCACGAATTGAACATTTTGAGTTGTAATATCACCTTTGAACTTGAGTGTCGGGTTAGGACCAATGATGACATATCCACATCTGTGAACACCATATCCCAAGCCTTTCCCGCTTTGACTATCCAATGCCCTGATCTTATCGACCAAACTTCCACAAACCGAAACCATGGTATGTATACCTTCCCAAATGACTATGCCCTTGCCTGCTACCTCAATGCAGTTGAGCCTATGAGTACTTCCATCAGTGAACCGAGCGTCAGCATGACCGAGTCGGACATCAAATATCTTAGTCAGAAAAACAAGAGTAAAAAGAAAAAGAAAAAGAGTTCTGAGGGTGAAAACCACTTTGTGGCAGTCTCAGAACTGACAAAAGTAAAAAGAAAAGACGTATCTGAAGGTGAAAACCTCTCTGAGGCACCTAAGGATGAGATATTTGATGTCCTTCTGAGTCATTTATAGGATAGATCTCCAGTTCTGATTGAGCCAACTCAATCCATCAATTTGGGTACAATAGAGGAACCACAATTGGTACATGTAGCACAATCTTTATCAGACGAAGAGAAACAGAACTTCACTACCTTCTTATCAGAGAAAAAGATCAACTTTGCATGGAAATATTCAGATATGCCAGGATTGGATCCCAATCTCATTATGCACCATCTATCCATTGCTTCTGAAGAAAAACCAATCAAACAAAAATTGAGAAAGATGCATCCTCATGTCGCACTCTTAGTCAAAGTAGAACTAGAAAAACTCCTAAAAGCTGGATTCATCCATGTCATAGACTATGCTGAGTGGATTTCCAACATTGTACCTGTTTCAAAACTAGATGGTTCAATCAGAGTGTGCACGGACTTTAGAGATGTGAACAGAGCATGCCCTAAGGATGACTTTCCACTACCTAACATTGATATGATAGTGGACATGACTGCGGGCTATGAAATGTATTCCTTAATGGATGGCTTTTCTGGATACAACCAAATCAAAATTGCTCCAGAAGATCAAGAGAAAACAGCTTTCACATGTGCGTGGGGAACTTTCTGTTGGAATGTTATGCCATTCGGACTCAAAAATGCTGGAGCTACATATCAAAGAGCAATGACATCTATTTTTCATGATATGATGCATAGAACAATGGAAGATTACGTAGATGATACCTTGGCAAAATCCATGATTAGAACTGACCATCTAACAGACTTGAGCATGATCCTCGACAGAATGGAAAAGTTTAGTCTTCGACTAAATCCTAAAAAGTGTGCTTTTGGAGTCACTTCTGGAAAGCTCCTAGGATACATCGTCTCCAAGAAAGGCATTGAAGTTGATCCAGCTAAGGTCAAGGCTATAATAGAGATGCAACCTCCCACAAATATCAATCAAATGAGGACATTGCAAGGCAGAGTTCAATCTATCAGAAGATTCATATCACAGCTAGCAGACATCTCACAGCCTTTTACAAAAACATTACATAAAGGTGTGACCTTTGCATGGAATGAAGAATGCGAGAACAACTTTAAACATATCAAGAAGTATCTATCAAATCCGCCTATATTGATGCCTCCTATTCATGGGATGCCATTAATATTATATGTCTCCGCAACAGATACATCACTGGGGGCATTGCTAGCACAGCATGATGAGAACAAGAAAGAAAGAGCCATCTACTATATCAGCCGAACTTTAGTGGCCTATGAGAAGAACTACTCAATGATCGAGAAGGCATGTCTAGCAGTGATCTTTGCATCACAGAAATTGAGACACTACATGTTAGCTGAAGCACCACTGTTTGATGATACACCCATGCAAATGGAATTTCCCGATTCCTCTATCATGCACCTCTCTTCTGGAGCATGGCGGTTATTCTTTGATGGCTCCTACACACAGAATGGATCAGGAGCAGGCATATTGTTCATCACTCCTCAAGGATACTCGATACCCAAAGCATTCAGATTAAAGTTTCCTTGCACAAATAATATTGCTGAATATGAGGCACTTCTCAATGGTATGAAAATGGCAATACAGTGGAGAGTTACAGAGATGCACATTCATGGTGGTCATCCACCAAGTCAATGATGTGTACCAAACCAAAGATGAAAAGCTCATTCCTTACAAGAGAATGGTAGATGATTTAAAGAAATACTTCATCTCTATCACATTTGAACAAATACCCAGAATGGAGAATAAGGCCGCTGATGCAATGGCAACATTATCTACTCTTTTACAACAGCTTGAACATGAACTACGCTACGAGTTCCTGGTGGAAGCCCTATCCTACCCTGCATATGACTCCCCTGAAACCCGCATGATCTGCACTGTTGTAGGTTATGACTCATCTCGCTACAAAAATTTGTTCTCCTATCTTCACGACCAAATCATCCCTGACTTCTTTAACCGTTTTGAGAAATGAAACCTTATTCGATCCGCATCCCGATATGTCATCATTGGTAATGATCTGTACATACGAGGTCTAGATGGTACACTGCTTAGATGTTTAGAACGAGAAGAGTCTCAACGTGCATTAGAGGAAGTCCACGAGGGTATATGTGGGTCACACTCGAACGGTTTAACGTTAGCTCAAAAACTTATTAGGGCTGGGTATTACTGGCCTGAAATGGAAAAAGAAGCTATTAAATTTGCTAAAAATTGTCAACAGTGTCAAGTACATGGCAACTTGATTCATGCTCTAGGGAGAGATCTGATTCCCTTTACTACACAATGGCCTTTTCAACAATGGGCATTTGATCTCATAGGTGTTATCCATCCGCACTCTTCTAATGGACATACCCATATAATCAGAGCTACAGATTATTTTACAAAATGGGTAGAAGCAGTTCCTCTAACACAAGCAACGGGGAAACAGATCTCTATGTTCATCCTGAACTACATCATTTGCAGATATGGGATCCCTCACTCTATAATCACAGATAACGGGGGACAATTCAAAAACAAGGACCTAGATGACTTATGTGCCAAGTTCAAAATTACTCAACATTGGTCATCTATCTACTATCCTCAAGGGAACAGACAAGCTGAGGCTTCAAACAAAAATCTCCTAAAGATCTTGCACAGAACAGTGAATAAAATAGGAAGAGACTGGCATCTCATGATCAATCCAGCTCTCTGGGCCTATAGAACTAGTATCAGAACACCTACAGGGGCTACACCTTTCGCTTTAGTTTATGGGTCTGAAGCGGTACTACCTATTGAGGTTGAAATCCCATCACTCAGAATCAGAATGCATGGACTTGTCACTAATGAAGACTACAGAGTGTCTAGGTTACAAGAACTTGAACTACTAGATGAGCACAGACAAGCAGCGTATGCTCATCTCAGAGTGTATTAGAAAAGAATGTCTAGAGGCTACAACAAGAAAGTCAGACATAGAGAATTTCAGGTTGGCGATCTAGTGTTGAGAGAAAATCCTAAAAATCAATCACATCGAGAACGCAAGGGGAAGTTCGAACCCAATTGGTTGGGTCCCTTTGTAATCACTGCTACTTTTGGCTCTGGTGCCTATCAACTCTCAACAACTGAAGGAGAACAGCTTCGAGAACCAATCAACGTTCTCCATCTGAAGAAATTCTATGCCTAAGGCATTCAGTGCTTGGTAAATGTCCTGAAAAAAATCTTTAAAATCAGAAAAAGTCCTGAAAAAATGAACATCTTGGTGAAAACCTAGCAATAGGCGCCTTGATGATTCACAAAAAAATGAAAAAATATCAAAAAATCAAAAAAAAAAAATTGAAAAAATGAAAAAATGAAAAAATATCAAAAAAAATAAAAATAAAATTAGAAAATATCAACAATACAAAAAAAATGAAAAAAGAAGAAAAAGTGCCTTGGTGAAAACCTGGAAACAGGCACCTTGGTAGAAAAAATAGAATCTCTACCAAGATGGTGAAAACCTGGCAAACAGGTGCCACTTGTTCCAAAATGCTCCATCTATCAGCACAATCTTGGTCTTTCCCAGCTTTCAGTCTTGCTTTAGTTTGTACATATCTCCCGGTTTGTTTCTGCATATCCTGGTTTCAATAAGTCGATCTGTACACCAATCAGCTCAAGCGTATGTATCCTATCAATGTTCAAATTTGGGGGCAATCAATGTCATATCCTATGGTCTCCTATGTATCTTAGACATTTCCTATCCAGTTAGAGTCCTTTGAAGCTTCCTGTTGAGTCTGTCTGTCTGTCTCGTCTCCAGAAAGGATTTTGCATCAACAACAATCAAACATCAAAACTCAACTGAAAACAATTTGTGCTTTTCATGCTTTTATCTCCTTGTATGCTTACTGATTCGCATTGAGATTTTTGCATATTGTGTCCCTTCGAGCTCTTCGATGATGTCCTTTATAGGATTTAGAGAGTGATGACTGGGGGCATAATCTTTTCTTTGTCTTCTACTTGTATGTGAAAATCTAACATCTTTGGAACTTCTGGATTGAAATGGTGTCCGACTGTAAGAGCCTCTATCTCGAATTGGATGGCCATGCGTACCTCGACCATTGATACCCAGACAATTCAAGGAAGTTTGATCTAACTATTATCTTTTTGAGTAAGTTCTTTCTCCTACTGTGAAACACAATCTTGCCTAAGGATGTGAACGATAAAGGGTCACTACGGGTAATTTACATTGGATTTAGAATGATCTCTTGACTGTTTGATGTGTTTGTAATGCAAGGCGTATTTAGGTCATCACAATGTTTATGTTTTGATGCTTGTACAAATTGCTATATCAAAATGGACATGATATTCAGGTCATCCTGGCGTTTGTGCCTTGGTGCTTATATCTAATTCGACATTCAACAAATAAAATCAATATTCATATGTCCATGGTTGTTTGACCAATGGGTGTTGTATTGATTCTTGCGCATACAAATCGATATTCATATGTCTATGGTTTCATGGCTAGTGGGCATTGTATTGATTTATCCAGTTACCTAAAAGTTCAATGATGATAACAAATCGACATATGATCAGTGACTAGGTCCTCGGTCTTAGGTTGCATTTCATTTTGCATGTCTCATTTCATTTTGCATGTTGCATGATCTCACAATGATTAAACGAACTCCAATGCTTAAACGATTCTTCAAATCGCATCTTCCAGTCTAACAAGAGCTGAATCTCACACGAAGGTTCCTCCAATGAAATAGCAAGTAGAATCCTTTTTCGGGATCAAAATTCAAATCTGAGATCATTCATATTATTAACTGCTTGCATATTCGACCTTTGATCATCACAGAAATCTAGTATTCAACTTAACTGATTATCTAACATCAAACTATCAAAATTTCAACTTGGTCAACCATGGTCAACTCATGGTCAAACCTAGTCAAACTTGGTCTTCAAGACCTCCAAACAATGCAGAATGTGTTCTCAGACGTATATAATCACTTCTCAAATCAATTAACATGCTTCTAAACAATCAACGCTGACTTTTTCTTGTCAGATTTCAATTTTAATCCCGAAGGGGGCATGGTATTGCACATCATTCAAAGTCTGTAAATCAAATTCTATCAATCAAATCTATCAATATCTTTCATCAGTGATCAAGACAACAATCACGTCTAGTCATTGATTCATCAAAAGTCCTCATCGCTCAGGGCAAATCTATCATCACTTGGGGCATATCAGATTCATCGATCCATATCAATCTGGTATTCTCCTAATCTTGTAAACTGTATCAGTTTTTGCAACCATCCGATCATAGTGTTCTTTCCTTGGTTCTTCGGCAACTGAAGGGTTTGGATGTGCTACCTGCTAGTTCTGCTAAGACAATCGAGTCTAGAACGGGTCACTCACTTCTTATCAATCCTAAGGTTTAGAATCAGGTGTTTTGACACTTTTTCGCAATCATAGGTTCATTTTCTGTTATAGTGAACATTATCTTTGGTCATTCAGGACCTCCTATCTCAATATCTTTCAATTGGTTTCTATCTTGAGATCGGTTTATCTTTTGAATCAGTTTCATATCTCTATCAAACATAGACTATCTTTGAACCATTGCGCTTCGCACAGTAATTCAAAGAGGGGCAAAATGTAATACCTTAAAAATGGGCTATAAGTTCATTAACCTCCTATATCATCAAATCATATGAAATCGACATCAAAGTCCTAATCTAAGGCACATCTAAACATCATCAAATCTAATTGATTATCTTAAATTTTGCATCGGGGAATATTCCTAGTAATATTCCTAATTATCTTAATTATCTTTAATTTTATAATTATTTGGCAATAAATCACATTTATCCTAAAGTTTGATTAATTGAATATTTTCATATTTAATTAATTAGATTTAATATTTGCAACTTAATTGTGTAATTAAATTTAATTATATCTATTATTAATTGTATTATTTAATTTTGACGATAAATCTAATATCATATGAATAATTGATTAAATTCTTATTTAATTAATTAAAGCAAGTTGTCATTATTTAATAATATAGTTTTTAATAAAAGTTTGATTAAATAATTGATTAACCCATAAATCAATTGTTTTATTTTTAAAAGCAGTTAAGTTGGAAATAAATCACTTTATTATTAAATTAATTCATAAATAAAACATGCACAATCATAAAAGCGGACAACTATCAATTATCAATTAAAGCTAAACTCTATTTTGAGTTAAAACTTAGCTTTTGCATGTTTTTGTGAGTTAATTATCTTTTATTTAAAAATAACTCAAAAATCAAGTTGAGTTATTTGAGTGATTTATGGCTTTTTCCCATGCACCTCCAAAGCCCTAGATTTCTATAAATTAAGGCTTTAGCTCTTCACAAATCATCTCATATTTTGCACAATCACGCTGGAGAATTGGAATTGAAGAATCAAAGCTCTTGCAAATCGACATCTTTGTGAGATCAATCTTATTTTTTTTTTGCATTCATTTAGATTCATATTTCATATCATTTCTAGATTAGCATAGCATATCAGTTTTCAATAGCATAGATTCATATCAAGTTTTTATCATTCTTATTGCATAGAAATATTAAAAAAAAAATAGCTTAATTGCATTCAATTTCATATCCATCTTTTGCATTCAAATCCTTCATTTAGCTGTCGTCTAGGTCACTGATCTTGATTACAGTCTGAGAACATTAATCTCGCACCTATTAGAAGGCAGTAAATCGCTTGGTTAGATAGCTTTCAATTTTGCACGATTTTGATTTTAGCTAACCTCTAATGTTTTACTGAGTGTTGTGTCTACAGATCAGGTACAATTTTCACACACACAATTTATAATGTGCTACAATAATTATTTCTATAAAACCTTATCCTCATTCTTGAGCTAGGGAACTTGACCTTGAATCATATTATTATAATTTTCCAGGGCTATGTTGTTAGAGCTTTACCAGCTAGTTTCTATGTTAGTGAAAAAGTTGTATTCCAACCCAAGAAATGTGTGACCAACCTCTAGGGTGGTGGTTTTATATACATAGTGGTAGAAAATCCCTAGCTAGTGTCCAATATTGTGTAAAAGTTAGAATCACACTTGATGGAATAACTCAACCATTCATTCTAGAAACAATCTTATTATGACGGTGTGGCTTTGGGTTCTAAATTTGATGTATATGAACAAGAGTGGTTTCAAAGCATAACAATGACCTAATGGGGAAAAAAATGACTTGGATATGAGAACTTTTGATTTAATATAAAAGCTATAAAAATGGTTGAAAATGATAAAAAAAATAATTAAAACAACATAAAATGTATGTTTACTTGATAGAATGACTCTATCAAGTAGCTTGAGAATCCTTTCAACTCTAGAGTAGGCATGCTTTCATGTATAGCAAGTGAACTTAGAATTATGGTGATCAATATTAAAATTAAAAGGTCATAGTCTATTAAGCATGTAACTATAGGCACCCAAAATTGTCCCATGTGTGCAAGTTTTAACTAATTACTAATTATTATTCTATTAATTAAATAATTATTTAATTATTTAATTAATCATCTTTATTCGTCTAAACCTAATTTGTTCATCATTTAAACCTAACTTTTCTATATGAATTATGTTTCTCACAAGATGTGCTCTTCATTTAAGAATTATGATCTTGAATGCATGCTTCACAAGTGGGACATTCTAGTGCTATAGGAAACTCATAACAAATGGGTGGCCCTAGGAAAGCCATGTAAAACATTCTAAAAGTAACACTTATCTTTCTAATGGCAAGCCTTCTAAAAATAGTGTTTTATTAAACTATAAGTAGATTATTGTCACCACTCTTCATTCCACATGAAATGCCAAATA
Organism: Chamaecyparis obtusa; assembly: GCA_027943335.1. Lineage (NCBI taxonomy): Eukaryota > Viridiplantae > Streptophyta > Pinopsida > Cupressales > Cupressaceae > Chamaecyparis > Chamaecyparis obtusa. Next base: position 425,495 of record BSBK01005913.1, read on the forward strand.
TAGCAATTGCTTTATTTCTTTTGTCAAGTTTCATTAACCAACCTATTTAGTGGGTTGAATAAAGTTGTGTTATGACTCTTGGTCTCTTTAAAATAATTATACTAGATTAGGGAGAGGAAGGGGAGAAAACTAAACTCCTTCAAAATAGGGGTAGTTGTGGGTTTGTTGGTTTTCTTTGTATACTATATACTTGGTTCCTCTAGGATAAATAGCTCACTGTAGAAATGAAAGATGTTTTGATTATCTACCTATCAAAAAGGCAATAGGAATTTTCTAAAGAAAAGAACACTTGACCCAATCATAAGTGTATGGCCTTCATAGAAAGGAGTGATCCACCTTAGCAATAGCAACTACCCCATCCAAAATTTGCTCACATTACACAAAGCCACAATGTTCCTCCAAGATAAGCCAATAAAATCCTACTTTATGTGTCCTAGAAATCAAATTGGAGATGATCCTAAAAATGGCATTATGAAGGCTAATTGATCTAAAAAATCTAAATGACTTTGCAATTATTTCACTACTACGATCAGTGTGCCATCTTTCATGAAATTTCCCAGAATGCTATTCTTTATGACCATATGGAAATTTCTAGGAGAGCTACAATAGTTGTAACGTCATGAATCAAAAACATTAAAAAGTACATTGTGAATTAATTGTGTCACCATATAAGCTCCAGATATAATTCTATCAAGAAATCAATATCAAATAGATAATATAATTGTAGCTCACTTTTATTTATTAAAAAAAAAATTGTCTATATTTTGACGAAAATGTTCGTCGAAGTTTTGACGAAAATATGGATCGTCAAAATTTTGACGAATGTCAGGCATAATTTTTTTAAAAATTGAAAATTTCACAGTAAATATCACAGGTACCTGATGAAACATCTAATTATGCATCTTTCATTGGAAATTTTCGTCGGATTTTATAGTCAAATAAATTAATGCGGTGAGTTTTGTCTTTACATTCTTTACTTGATATACCACTATTATTAAATATCTAGATAATGTTGTCCTTCATGATTGATCACCATCTTCATGCTCTTTGATACAACTTGCAAACCTTGTCTTTACCATTAATTTGTTTTGGTAGAGCATTCTCTTTACATCATGTTGAGTATCACTACTTTGGAGATGTCTTGAACTTGTATGGCCATTGATTAGGACTGCTATTAGTTGTCATGCAAATGATGGAGTTGCATGTTAACCATTGTTACATGCTTCTCTCCTGGCAACTTTGTTCATGTATCCTCCCCTCTACTCATTGAAATGAAACCTCCATTCATTGGTGGGTTGTAGGTTTTCATTCCCTACTATTGCTCTACAATATGTATGGATTGTATGTTCATTTAGACAAATAGCATTAAGATCTTTACTATTTTTCTTGAACCCAAAAAAGAAGAAACCCAAATCTATTACCCATGATAAGAAATTATCTTCATAAATAATTAATGCATTCAATTTCTATAGAATTAAAACCTCTTTCAAGAATAAGAAATGACCATATAAGACCTTTTATGCAGGGTAGGGTTTTTTAGAAGCTTTAATCCTTACCTTTTCATGAATCTCTCCATTTAGAATCTATTGTTCATCTAATCTTACCTAAGCTATCCTTGTCATGAATATTGTTCACAAAGTGTTTGTCTAGATTTGAGTGATAATTATAGTTATCCACCAACCCATATAAAACATGATCTCCTTTTTTTTATGTTTATCAAATATTTGGCCCAGTTATTTTTATGGTATTGTTGTTCAATTTGGTCTTTCTTGCTAGAAATCCTACATTCAGATCTCCCCTTTTATCAATTTCCTGTGGATTTTCTTGATCTCTACCATATGGGTAGAAATAGTGATTGAGCTATTCGACACGTGAATTACCTACACATGGATTCGACATTCCTAATAAACTTTATATCTATATAAATCAAATTTATGTAGAAGATCATAAAAAATAATAGTTTATTGTAAAAGGAAAGTTGTCACTTCTAATTAGATAAGGAAGAAAGCAACAATCTTACCTTTTTTATTTTTATAACATAGATAAGAATGTTTTTTCATTGTATACTTACACCTCTCGACATAGTTACATAAGTTTGAATGTGTTGCTTAAGTCAAACCGTATCTTGAGTGTACACTTGACATAGTTATTAATTTATTTAAATTCAAAATCATGTTCTATTATGAATTTCAATTAGTTAATAAATACAATCAAATATGTATCTAACATTGTTAGATAGATGAAATGTTCCTCTTTTCCTATTTGTCATTCCATTTATCTTTTAGTATGAAAACTGAAAGATTTAATGTTAGTCTAAAATCTCTCAATAAAGAGTGACATTATGTTGCAAGTTTCAAGAGTTCAAGATATTAAATTAGTTAAACATAGATTTAAAGTTAGTTTGAAAACCTTCAATAAAGAGTGACATTATATTGCAAATTTCAAGAGTTCAAGATCTTAAATTGGTCAAGCATTTTGTGAGTCAAAGTATTGTCTCACAAGAGTTCGAGATATTAAATTGGTCATACATTTTATCGCTACAATTATTATCTGATACACACAAGCCTTCGACTCACAAATAATATATGGGTCCCACATTCCCCAACATTAATGTTGTCATCTCATGTTGCCTACATTTTTTTGTCTTTGTCTCTCATGTTTGTTTCATTCTTCTTGTTGGTTAATTTTAATCTTATTGTTGTTGCTTAAAATTTAGATTGTAACTCTAAAAAAATATGTAACAATTCAACACAAAATACATCAATAAAAGTAAAACATATAATGATGGTAGGAGTTTAAAACATCCTTTATACACCTAAATTTGATCAGTAAATCCTTAATTAAATTTAGTTCTCTTCTAGGAATATTAATTAAATAATTATTATTTAATTAACCTATGTCCCCCTTCTAGTTAATTATTTTAATTAATTAACTGTAGTTCAATTAACTAAATAGCAACCCATAACCATTCAATTAATTAATACTCCCTTCTCCTATTAATTAATCAAATATCATTATTTATTTTCATTAATTCATTTATCCCCTTTTCTTTTCTTATGGATTAAATAAACCCTACTTAATATATTTGAGTACATGGCTCCTAACTTTAACCCTTACCTGTAAGGTACTAACGTCTATGTAGCAAAAACAATCAAAAATAACATAAAACATCCATAGCCAATTAAGAGAAATATTAAAATGTACAAATGTTACAAAAACAATTCTCCCACACATAAGATAATATACCATAATTACATTAAGATCGACCTACTTGTCGATACAACAAAAGTTAATGATACAAATAGACCACTAATGGGTCGATACATCATAAGAAACATAAGTGATACTAGACATCATCTCGCCTCCTTCAACCATCGGACTACTCTCCATCTGCTATGCTCGAGGATGAGAATGAGGTCCAAGCGCTTTCTCCGCCCAACCATAGAGTGGTTAGCTCCTCGGAGGTGTTAGCTCCCCCGGTGCTCAACATGAAAGGTTGAGTGCCCGACCCTGCACAAAGAACCTAGCAAACTGGAACTGGTAGGTCGAATGATGCAACACTGTGTCCTATCTAACATTTTATAATATAATGTAGCATCTACACAGTGATATGGCAAGGAGTAATAACCATAAATATTCACTAGTATCAAATGAATGCAAAACAATTGCTTTGGCCAAAGCATAATTTAGCCAGTTTCCTAACAGATAGGTCAAATAGTCACAATGCCTATCCTTCCCTGTTACCCCATATTCAGCACCCGTCCATGAAAGGAAACAAAAATTACTTATAAGTACAAAATATCATAAAACTTAGCCCACCATTCATGTTATGTCACAAAGTAATATCCTCTCCTACTAGCAAATATAGCAAAGAAGATCATGTTCACATGAAGTCACTAACCAACACAACTATCAAACATACAATATTCAATATGAAATCTAGAAGTAAGAGTTTCAAAAAAAATCATATCTCACAATAGCATTTAACTTACTATTCCATCCTCTTAAATCCATATTTAAAGTACAAAGCACTAGTCAAATAAGAAGAATTAACATTTCAGAGGAATTTTGATAGTAAATAATTTGATTATCATGAAATTCTTTTTAACTCCAAGGACTCAAGACATAAATCCCTATTAATCACAAATCAGATTTTCACTTTTCTAATTGAAACACATTATTAACATTCTGATATAAACATTTTTTAAAAAAAAATATTAAAATAATAATAAGATAGAATTAATTTTGAATAAAATATCACTATTCTAAATTTCATTTACTAAAGATGCTTTTTCCAAGATTATTCATAACCAAGAAGAGACATGATTTACAAGTTTTAAGGCTGTTTCTACTTATGAATGAGAACAAATTATTAATTCCAAAATAATGAGGGAGTTTGACTTTTTGTTTTAGAATTTTATTGATTTAAAGTAATAGCCTTTGTTCTCATATGTTAAGAGAATCGATGCTTATTAAACATCTTCCTTTATGGAAGAAATTTGTTAAAGCTAATGTTATTAAAATTCCTTTCGGCTGTAAGGCCCATTTTGTCGCCTAAATGGTAAAATGGTATACTTTATTTGAAGTTTCTTTTACTATGTTTGCCACGTAGAAGGAAACTATAAAGTAATTTTAGTACAAAATTGATATGCTGAAATATGATTCTCTTGACTCGTACAATTTACCATGATTAAAAAATAAATAAAAGAAGAAAGCGATTATGAGGTTTGGTTAAGTAAGATAATAGTTACAGCACACAGGCCATACACTTAAGGCACCCAACATGTATTTTCTTTGTTTTGTTTACAGGGAGATTTTAATAAGCATGGGCAACTTGACTCTCTATGTCCATTTTGAAAAGATATATGAATGTGATTTGAAATTTCTTTATTTTATTTTATTCTTTTATTTTTAATAAATAGTTAAAATAATATTGTTAAAATTTTATTCTATATACACATGCATATATTCATATTTTCTAATTATCACAATTAAATAAAATATAAACTATTAAATTATTATTTTTTTATTATATATTATTATTTTTAACCAACTTTAACAACTTAAACTATAATTGTTTTTAAATAACTTTTAGCCTAATAAAACATTCAAGTCATTTATTTCAAATGAGGCTAGATGTCATTATTCAAATAAATTATAAAAGCACTTAACGCAATATGACAACACCAAGTATGCCAATACATTTATATAATGAAAATTTAAGATAAGACTAAAGATTTAGAAACACACATAATCATTTATCTATGTGCGTGTGTGAGTGCCAGATTCTATCATTCCTACCACTACCAGAATGCTAACTTCTTCTACCTAGGCCTCATTCTCGCCTTCAAAACCTGTCCAAAACTTACAACACTCAATTTTTCATCAATACGGGTTAGTACTATAAATCCATAATCCATAATCAATAATTAAACAAGATCATTAGTTCATTTCATTCTTTGATCAACCATTCATAATATATATAATCATGATTCTTAATAACATAACTTAATATTCTTAAAATATAATATTCAAACATTTAACCATCCATAAACACAATAATAAAATGTTTATCATCAGTCAAAGTCTCTGACTAGTCAAACATGGTTACTAAAAGTTAATAGAGTTTTAAACATCTCTGAAAACTAGACCACAAAAAAAAATTGAGATGTGACATTACCTTACCATACTCCAACCACCGAACCCATGGTCCTAACTGAACCTAACCCACTTGCACAGGCTAACCCACACTTAATTAATTAATTACCCCTATTTCACTAATTAACCCCCAAGACATTCTCTCTCCTCCCATCATATCCTCATAATAACCACACTTGTCTCTTAATCTAAGCCTAATCTCCCCTTAATCATTTGCACAATCCTATTCAAAAGGATTAGAAACTCTAAAGTCAAACCTAGTCATGTCAACTCACATCCCCATTCTTTTTTCCTTTGTCGACCTTAAATGTTCTTACACTCTCAACCACGTTCCTTACCCTTTTGTCTCCTCCAAGGATTATTTTATTCCTTCTTCCCTTTTCTCCAAGCCCCATCCCATTTCCTAAAATGTCATCTCAAGCCCTTACATGGTGACACTCGTTGCAATGCTATGAGTTTTAGAAAGCACAATCAATGTTCTTCCCTTCAAATGCATCTTGGCCTTTCATGAGCCTTGCATCTCAACCGTCAATTTCATGCTCTCATTGCCTATAAATTGAGGGACCCAATCTTTCATTTTCATCCACCTTTCAAGTATTGTTATAATGCCACATTGAGCCCAAAATCATCCACCATACCATCATAATGTCAAATTCATCACTCACACTTGAAGCTTGAACAATAACATTGAGCACACATCAACCCCAAGCATTGGAGAAATCATTTGAACAAGGGAGCTTTACATTGAGGTTTGCATATTCTCATAATAGTGTATTTTGCTTTCTTTTGATTATCTATATGTTTGAGTTAATTTACTATGTTTGAGTGCTTTGTGTTACTATTGCATTCTTAAGTTAAACTATTATTTTTCCCTCATACACGTCCTTATCATTCTTTATTCCAAATTTTGAAAAAAAAATTGTTCGCTACTACTGGTCATCTTGAGTATTGTTACAACTATCTTGATGGAGCACATTGAGTATTTGGATATTTTGATGGTACATGTTAGTTAGAGGTATTATTCCCTTGATGTTTGAACTTACTTTTGACCCCTTATATGTAAAGTGTAGAATAATAGAAGATTGATGACAAAAGGTGTTCTTGATACCTTACATAATGATTATAATGTAAAATTAATACTTAATTGCATGAACACATAGCGAGTAAAATTGAAAATGTCAAATTCTCTCAAAATATACAAAATACTACTCGAACAAAGAAGGTAGAGTAAAAAAAATCCTAGCAAAAATGCTCATTAGGAATATTTTTTAAAAAAATTGGGAAATACTTGTTGTCCAAAGAGTTTAGGCTATAATACATAATTGGACAACAACACATACGCATGAATCCAACAAAATTATACTAACAATTGTTTTCATTAATGTCGGTCTTCAACTTGTGTGTTTTATTTGTTTGTTCTTCCAACTGATGGTCCTGGAGCTCTCATAAAATAGCTAAATTTAATCTATAGAGTCCATGGATCAGTGGCCAACAAACAAGACTATGAAATCCTTCTACATTTTAGGCTTTGCTAGACCTAGGTGGGTGAACCTAACAACATTTATAGATCTGCTTCAATTTATAGTGAATTTTGTATATTAAGAAGATGTTCCCAATAAAAATAACCAAGGAAAAATTAATCAATGTTGAATTTGGCTAGTCTCTTGGCCATGCTTCATTCATTCAACAATTGAGAATAAATTCTAAACTAATTATACTCCTAACAATATTAAACTTAAAATATTTTGATAATTGATTTGTTTCTGAAATGATAAAGGGACATCTCACATATCAGTGCCTAATCTAGGGCTATAGAGTCAGATGAAAAATTGTAAATATTCTTCATTAACAAATTAAAATAAAACTAGTGGACTCAATATATATTATGCCTAACATTAACAATCCCATATGGATAATCACAAAATTCTACTTATCAGTCCTAAATGTGCACTCAAAGTTACTATCAATTGCTTGGACTATCTTACTTCTTCCCTTGAAAGAAAATAGAAAAAAATCAACACAAGATCATAAACACTAAAATGGAAAATTCAAACATGCTTCACATATTGAGTCCATATGAAATTGAGTATACAAACTAGATACAATATTATGATATTATTTATCAAATCCATAAACTAATTGATATTTACATCAAGAAAAAAATTACACTCTATACATATTATCTCAGGCATAGACTTAAGGATTATCTATTCTACCTAACCAGTCCAAAATTTTCAAAACACATAAACAAGGCCTTGGAATTCCTTTTATAAAAATAAGGAATTCAACAAGATTTAGGGCATTTACCCAAAATAATTATAACAATTGATTTTCCTTAAAAAAGAATATTACCTAAATATTTGCTTGGCTTCATATGATGACAAAATATGCTCGCAAGCTCCAAAGTGGAGTCATTGTTTTTTTATTAATGGTAATTGTTACCCTAATTTCCATGTACATGCAAATTTGGCCAAATCCATCCCCAAGTCCCTATTTTTACCCTGCCGGGCATCCCTGAAATTTTCATGAATTTATCTCTTGTTTCCTGGCCTCTGTAATCTTTTTAATTCCCTGGTCTGTAGTTTAAATATTTGAAAAATGTAGCCATTGTGATAAATTAACCCTGCAAACCCTAAGCTTTGTTATAATTTTTTGTTACTTTTTCGGCAACTTAAAGGTCCCAAAACCCATGTGCGTAATTCTTTCCTTTCAGTCACACGTTCTCCTAATCCCCGATGGGTTGGACCTTTCATTCCCCGACTACGCGATTGCAGTGATTCATGTAATCTCTTAATCCAAGCAGTTATATTCTTAACATCCTGTGACTCTGCGAACGGTTTGCCTTTCCTCAGTTGCCAGTTCTCTAAGTTTTCCGGCGGTTACCTTTTCCTCTTGGTGAACTGGCGACTGCAGTGTTCTTCTTAGTCACAAGATAAAATGGTGCTGCTTCTAAACATTCAGCGACTGAGCGATTCTTCCTTTGGTCGCACATTCGCTAAGGCTTCCAGAGTTAAATTTGCAGTGGGGTCCCAGTTGATGAGATCAACGGTTGTCGTAAGATCTAATAGCATGTATCAAAGGCTTGCGATCTTACGACAACCGTTGATATTTCCTTTTCCTCAGTGCTTCATGCCCTTGTGGGTCCATTGCCACGGTGTCCTATGTGGAGGTGTTTCATTGGTCGAAAGGAGATTACTTGTAATTTGCCAGCGGGCCCGGTTGTCAGTCCTCTTTTGATCTAATAGCTAGCATGTTTTCTCATGAAAAGTGTCAGAGGTATGTGATTATAAGACAACTGTTGATACTCCCTGGTGATGTAACTCTTCATGCCTGGCGGGTCCACTGCTACGTGTATACAAACGGTGGCTTCTCATTGGTCCACATGGTAATGATTCGACAATATGTTAGTGGGACCAGGTCTCCAACACTTTGAAAGGCTCTAACATCTGCAGAGGATCAACGGTTGGCGCATGTTGGCAAGGAATCTTTCTGACACATGAGATCATGCGCCCGCCATTGATCTTGCTTTATCTCTGGGCTTTGTAAGGTGGGTCCTTTTTTCTAATGTGCTCGAATTTGATTGGTTGTCCCGTGCTGATGAGGACTTCTAGGTGGACCGATGTGTCAGTGGGGTCATAGTTTAATGCAGATCTATGGCGAGCGTATGATCTGAAAGAATATTCGAGGGGTATGACATCTTGCGCCCGTCATTGGATTAGAATCTTGTCTTAAGTGGGTCCAATGTCAGAGAGGTGTCGAGGTGTTGCAGATGAGGTGGTCAGAGTGAGTAAAAGATTGATAGGTGGCAAGTCTGGGCCCAAGTTTGACAAATACTTGGCAGCCCCGATAACTTCTCTTTGGTCGCTCATTTGCTTGATAAGATGGCAATGCTCTAAATGATCTAGCGAGTGCGCGAATGTGTGTATTCGCAAAATCATAGGATAAGTTAGTGAGGCCCTAAAATTCTCAGCGATCTGGTGATTGTCTTCGGTCGCCAGTTTGCTAAATGTAAGCCAAAATTCTCATAAGTGGTTAAGGGAGTATTCTACGAGTCGGTGAATGAAGGATTTCTCTTGTTCGTGGGATATAACCAGGGTTAGTCGGAAGACATAGAGATTCAGCGACAGCCTTGTTCGCTGAATTGCTTGACCAGACCAGGGTAAGCCAAAGGATCTCGCGACTTAGAATTCTTCAGTTGTGTAGTCATTGAATGACTTAGAGGAGGAAAAGTTCAAGGTGGGTCCAAAATAACAGATATGCTGACGTGCTCGGTTCTCACTGGTCACGATATGCTGATATGGATTCTGACTTTTCAAGAGGGTTTACGACTATTGTAAAGCCGATCTAAGCCATCCATTCACTGGGAAGAAAAGGATATCGATGGGCACATTTTAAAATGACCGGCTAGCTATTAGTTTTCAAATTCAAAAGTGTCTAAGAAGGTTTTCACTAGTATTTGATTTGCAGGCCACAAGCGGCGAGGTAGCTCAGAAAATTTATTTCTCCAAGACATTTGCATTTGAAAGAAGATGATGAGGAGGTCTGGGCGGTCATCATGAGTCGATTCTTGTCTCAAAAAAGTACCAGCTTGAGCATTCATGGCAAGACTTTGTGCAGGAAAGCAGATGAATCCAGGTTGCTTGTCTACAAGTTGATGCAGTACAAAGATGGGCACATAATATCTGATTGGCCATATTTGCAGAGTTACATTCATAATCAGACTTGACAGATGTAGGGTTTGTTATTCTAATGTGAAAATCTTGTAACCCTAGTTAGGTTTTCTGACTCCTACCTGCGTGTAGTTGAGTATGTATATATTGTATTTTTGAAGCTTTCAGGCTCAGAGTTGGACAATTGTAAAAGAGAAATTCACCTTTCTTAAGAGCTATTTGTGGCATCTTTTCTGCCCTCTGGCTTCTACAATTGTATTTCTCCCATTGATGATTCAGATATTGCAGAGGTATTTTGTGACAATCCTTCATGTCCCTATGCTTCCTTGTTTGCGTCATCTCTTATTGGATAAAAGTATATGTATGTTTTTCAATGACAACTTAGGGTTCTTGATCCCTCTTACTTCCTTCAATTTTGTGTGTTATTGTGTTTGATTTTATTTAGATGCTTTTGTGGGTATACTTCAGCCCCCTAACAGTCTTGTCTCAATCCTACACAGAGTTGTAGAAGTGAATGTTTGCTTGCAGGTCATAAATTGTGTCTTATGTTCAAACCCTTCTATGAAATACTTATGCAAGCCTATTTAGTAAGTTGTGACCTACTAGACCTAAGCCTTTCATTGGTTACATTCCTCTATACTGAGATCCAAACCCTAATTTTGGTGCATCACCTAGTAGGTAGTTTTCTTACAGTCATTTCCCTTTCCAAGCAATCCTATTCCTTTCCCTCAAAAGATTTACTTTTCCTGTCTAAAAGCAAATTAAGGTGATTATCCAAGAGGAACCAGCCTAGAACCTAGAGGTCTCATCTCAGTTAGCATAGGTCCCACAACTTGGAGATGAATCCCATGTTATACTAGGTTATCAAGACTACGAGAGCTTGAGACAAAGGCACAAACTTAGTGTATAACAATTTTGGTATGCCCAGTGGGACTACACAAGAAGTTCATTGTTTGAAGATTATGTTATCTCTGATATGCAGATTGCATAATACAAACCTTTAGAGGTTGTTTCATCAGGCATATCTGGCGACTCCACTGATTTCAAGATTCAGGCCAACCTTGTTTAAGGTTTATGAGAAAGATTGAGACTAGAAGCTCAAAGCCCACTAAATTTTTAGAGTTTCCCTCAAGAAGAAGTCACAAAGGCAGGTCAACTCAAAGAACATCCCCTGCAAGGAGAGTTCAATCAACACCTCCTGATACTTCAGAAATGAGACCTTTTCCCTTTCATTCTAGAAGAAGAGGCAGGTCTCTAACCAGAGATCTAGAGGAAGATTCAAATCTAGCAACAAATATAGCTCATATAGTTTTTAATCTTCAGATTCCAACTCCTACAATGGCTAGACCATTTCAATTTGCACCTTTCAATCAGGGTAGTCCATTGAATTTTGCTTAACACCATGATTTTCCCTTGGTGGCACTTAAGAGTATACCTAATTTTACAGGTGAAGGGCAGACAACTGCTTTTGAGCACATAAGAGATGTGACCACCATCTGCAGCATACACAACATAACTCAAGAAGATGTGGCCACAAAATTATTAGCAGCCTCTCTAAAAGGCAAGGCTCTAAAATGGTTTAGAACTTTAACTGTTGGTTCTATTACTTCATGGGATGAATTAGGGGATGCATTAAGTAAGCATTTTGAGGATAAATCAGATAACTTGTCTCTAGTTGAGCAGTTAACAACTATTAAGAGAGACCCTCAAGAACAAATGACAGATTACAATAGTAGATTCCTTAAAACATGGAATAGATTTCTAGTTTCAGTGAGGCCATCAGCTGACCATGCTTTTCTATACTACTTACAAAGTCTGAATGGTCAAATTTCTGTCATGATCCAGTCTATGGGTGGTACTTCTTTACCCCAGGCTTTTGACATAGCTGTCAGGGCTGAAAATTATCTAATCCAAGCAAGCATGATTGCTAGAAGGCCTCCAATGCCCATTTTCCCTAGCCTTCAGCCCATTGCACCTGCACAAGTACCCCCATTTTCCCCTATTCCCACCATATTAGCACCTCAGGCTAGTACCAGTGGTCAAGAGCTAACAAATAAGTTTCTCTCAGGAGCTGCAAGAGATAAAGAATAGCCAAGAAAGCAGTAAGCAAGAAATGACCAATTTATTGCAAACCTTGACTAAAGAGGTCAGAAATCTAAAGAAGCAAGGTCAAGGAAATGGACCACCATTTCAGTCACAAGGCCAAGGTCCTAATTAGAAATATCAAAATCAAGGACAACCTTATCAACAAAATAGGCCACCATACCAAGGAGGCTACCAAGGACAAAGACGGTTTTAATCAGAGACCATTCCAACCATATAACCCTGCACCTCTAAATTCTGCAAATCTGGTGAGGGATATGATTCCTAGCCAAAATAATATGGCCATGGAGAATGAATGGTTTTTTCCTTGTAATCAGCCTCATAATCAGGCTACATGTTCAAATGGGTGGATGAACCAAGCTCTAATGGTTCAAAATGCCTCACAAGCTCAATCAGAGGTTTCATCCAGTGGGTCAATGCCTCAACAAGAACCACAAGAAAATGAGACCACTCTTTTCAATTGGGAGCTGTATGCACCCAAAAATGGTCACCTAGACTTTGGGTCCCATTTATTTGATTTATCAATCCTGAATCAGTTTTGATCAATAATCAATATTTTCAACATTATCAATTTCTTGATCAAGTCTTAATTTCGATCATATATTGGATTTTTATCCTATGGGCTAACCATTTATCCTAAGTCTTTATTTAATTAAAAGGAAATTCCTCCCCTTTTATTAAATAAAAATCCCCCACTTTCCTCTTATCCTAAGTTGCACAAATAAAGTATTATTCCTATTTTATAAAAAGGAAAAAAACACTTTTTGTCTCCTATGGACATAAAGCCAACTCCTATTTTCCTATTGGAGGATACTTGTGCACATGGATTGCTCCTCTTTCAAGCTCCACCGCTGATTAAGACTTTTTGCCTCTTAATCTCAATGGTCCATTTCACCTCATTTCTTATAAAAGGAGAGCTCTCTCCCTCATTCGAAGACACTTGTTTTATGCTAACTCTATGCTGCAGGAATTCTTTGGAGCTTTTTGGAGATCATTGTTGCATTGCATTTTAGAGTTCTTCATTTGCTTCATAATTTAGTTTCCATTCTTGCATAGTAGTTCATGTTTATGCTTTCATAGCTTAGATTTCACTTTCAAGCTTTAGAATAACTCATCTAGCTTAATAGGAAGGGTTGTAACACATTGTTATTTCCATTTCATAGCTTAGTTTGTACTTCCATTTTCATAGCATAGCTTGAACATTTGCATTCTCATTCTTAGCTTGCATTGCATTGCATTTCCATTTGATTCTTTGGAGATACTGGCACTCTTGCCTTTGTCTTCATTCGAATCTCTCATTGTATGGTTGACTAGCAAGGTCACAAGCTCAATGGCTCTAGCGGAGAGAAAATCCATAATCTTGCAACTCTATGCATAGAGAGTTATGGATCAATTTGTGAGGGCTCATTCTTGAGTTTCCTTGCATGTAAGGATTCATAGAAGTGCACAACTTTTGTGTGTACAAGAGCAACCAGACTTCAATGGAGTCAATGATGAAGCTACTTTTGTTGCCTATACAAGAGCAAAAAGGAGAGCCCAAGACATGGAGAGAGTAGATTCCAATGCCAAAGCCACTACATCTGCAGAGCCTATACAACAAGCTAATCCCATCACACCTAAGGAGGCTCCTGCCATTACAAGAAAAGAAGGCCAAATTCCAAAAGAAGTGGAGTTTTTCATGCCAAAGACACAACAAAGAGTACACACTGTGACACCTTATAATATCATGGACAACATGAAGAAGGTGAATGTCACCATGTCCATGTGGGACTCTTTGGCTCTTCCAGGACAACCTAAAATTTTGAAGAAGGCTATGACAGAAGTAGCAACTTGTCAACCTGCAAAAGAAGCTGCAAAGCCAGTGTTGGTCAACACTGATCAAGAAAAGGAGGCTCCAAGTAGCAACTCCAAGGCCAATGTTATTCGAGGTAGGAACTCAAAACCACCTCCCTTTTATGTATCTTTAATCATTGGAAAATCTTTAGTGCATAATTGCATGGTAAATAGTGGAGCTACTAGCACTGTAATGCCCAAGAAGGTAGCTGACCAATTAGGACTGAAGTATGAACCCTTCCAAAAGAAGGTTACCCAACTTGATGGATCCTCAGTCAATACTATAGGTGTGGCCAAGGATACCAGTCTGATCCTTCATGCTAGTCCTAATTTTTCCATCCTCCTTGATATATATATCATAGATCTCCCTGCATTATTTTCTATATGTCTTTCAAGGGAGTTTATAGCTAAGATAGGAGGATAACTATCTTCTGATTGGTCTCACATATTATTTCATACAAGGTATGGGACCAAGGTCACCATCAAGTTAGAACCATTAGCAGCACACCATATAGAGCCATATGTGTCAAATACCATCAATGTAAATTGCCCTATATTTGATGACAGTGACTTCCAAACCATTAGTGAAGCAAGCACAAAGATAGAGAGTATCCCTAATATTCTTCTAGATGAAAGAGCTTCAGAGGCCCAAGGAATTCTTGTTTGAGATTTTGGTTTGGGAAGTTATTTGATACAAGAAAATGATGTCATAGAGCCAAGCCTTCTCAAAGAGGACACTGATTCAGAGGATCAGAACAATCAGGTTTGGGAACTGTTCTTTGATGGAGCTAGAAGGAGACATGGTTCTGGTGGTGGTGCTATGCTAGTGTCCCCAAAAGGAGAAATTTATTATACCGCCTTTAGATTCAATTTCTCCTGCACTAGCAATACCGCAGAGTATGAAAGTCTAGTCAATGGACTAGAATGGGCTAGGAAAAAAGGGCTTAAAGCCTTAAAAGTTTATGGTGACAGTGAGTTAGTTGTCAGCCAAGTAAGAGGGATAAGTGCAACCAAGAATGACACCATGAAAGCATACAAGCATAGAGTTTGGGATGCAATTAAAGATTTTTGTGCTTTCAATATTGTTGTTATCCCTAGGAAGTTAAATCAAAATGCAGATAGGTTAGCTACTAGTGGATCTCAGTATGATATTCCCAACAGCATTTCAAAAGAGATAGATCAACAGCATATCAAAGTGATTGTCAGACCCTCTATTCCTGATAATGATGTCAATTGGCAAGTGTTTGACAATGATGAACAAATTCTGCAGTTCTTGTTTGAAGAAGATGTTTTTTCAGAACACAATCAAGATAGGCTATCACAAAACTATGGTGATCAGGTGATACAACTGAAGTCCAATAAGATGCCTAGAGGTCTTGTTACCTTAGAGACTTCCTTCAACAAGGATGATGAAGTTAAGAGAAGCAAAGCTGGCCTGGTAGTCCAACAAAAACATTGTGTTGAACTAGAGTTGGAACCAGGCAAGAGCTTACAATTTGGAAAAGTAAACACTGAATTGGAAAAGAAAGCTTATACCCAATTATTCAAGGAATTCAGTGATGTGTTTTCATGGAAATATGAAGACCTCAAAGGTTTTGATCTTTCCCTTGCTCAACACACCATTGAGTTAGAATCAAATGCCAAACCAGTGAGGCAAAAACAAAGGCCTGTTAATCCCAAGCTTGAGCCACTTATGCATTAAGAAGTACTCAAACTAATAGAAAGTGGTATCATCTACCCCATCAAGCATACTAGTTGGGTTTCCAACCTTGTTCCTATCAGGAAGAAGAATGGGGAGCTAAGGTTATGTGTTGACTTCAGGGATCTTAACAGGGCTTCATTAAAAAACCGCCATCCACTACCCTCCATGGAACAAATCTTATAATGTGTCTCTAGATCTAAGAGATTTTCATTGTTGGATGGCTATTCAGGATATAATCAAATTTTAGTAAATGAAGAGGATCAATACAATACTGCATTTACAACCAAGTGGGGAACCATGGCTTATCAAAAGATGCCCTTTGGTTTGTCAAATGCAGGTGCTACATTTCAAAAGGCAATGGATATGGCCTTAAAAGCCTGATGTACAAGTTTGTGCTGGTCTACTTAGATGACATAACTATCTATTCAAAGCATGCAGTAGATCACATCAAACATTTGAGGAAGATTTTTGAAAGGTGTAGAGAATTTGGGATATCTCTTAATCCCAAGAAATGTGTGTTTGCAGTTCATGAAGGAAAATTGTTGGGATATGTAGTATCCAAAGAAGGGATCATAGTAGATCCTGAGAGAATTGTAGCTATCCTAGAGCTACCCCTACCACATCACAAGAAAAGTCTCCAATCTTTCATAGGAAAGATTAATTTTGTTAGGAGGTTCTTGCCTAACATTGCAGATTTACTAAAGCCTTTGATAGCCATGTTAAAGAAGAGTTCAGCTTTTAGTTGGACCAAAGAAGGGAGAGCCAATTTCCAGGCTATCAAAGAGGCCTTAACAGAAGCCCCTACTCTCCTAAACCCAAATTTCAATAAGGATTTTATCCTTTATGCTTATGGGGGTCATGATGCTATATCTATAATGTTGACCCAAGAAAATTCAGATGGATGGGAGCAACCTATTGCTTTCTTTAGAAAAGTTTTAGAGGAGTATGAATAGAGATACTCTTTTGTAGAAAAACATGTGCTTGCTGTGGTGAAGAGCCTTAAAAATTTCAGATATCTATTGACCCATAGTAAGGTACACTTGAAAGTTACTCATCCAAGTGTCAAAGAGTTTTTGCTTTTCAAGGACCTTAATGAGAAAAGAGCTAGTTGGATCACCAAGGTGATGGAATATGACATAGATATTCAAACCACCAAGCTAGTTAGAGGAAGAGGTCTTTGTGAGCATTTTGCAGGGGATGAAGGTTCAAAGAAATCAGAAATAATAGATGCATCTTTGATGGTGCAGTCTACAGAAGAACAAGCCAAGGCAGTAAGTTGGTTGCCTAATATGATCAATTACTTGAAAATAGGACAAAGTCCTATAGGTTTGGATTTAGCAAAAAGAAGGTATTATAGGTTACAATCTATTCCTTTTGTGCTGATTGATGAAGTTCTTTTCAGGAAGGATCACAGTGGTGTCCTTTTAAGATGCATAGATTCAGAAAAGATAGCTGATGTCCTATTTGAATTTCATGATGGACCTTCTAGAGGTCACTTCTCTCCTAAGACTACTGCTTTTAAAATCATGAGGGTTGGGTACTATTGGCCATCTATCTTTAAGGATAGCCATGATTATGTGAGAAGATGCATCAAGTGTGCCATGTTTGCAAGAAAAGAAAGGCTTGCAGTCTTTCCCTTACAGCCAGTCAGAACAGAACAACCCTTCGTGAAGTAGGGTATAGACTTCATTGGCATGATCAACCCTCCATCTAGTGTAGGCCATAAATGGATAATCACTGCAACAAATTACTTCACCAGATGGACAGAAGCAATTGCATTAAAAGAAGCCAATGAGAATGTTGTATTGGGCTTTTATGATGATATAGTTCACAGATTTGGCATTCTAGATTCCATCATTTCAGATAATGCATTAGCATTCACAGGCCTCAAAGTCTCAGAGTGGGTAGTCAAGAATGGCATCTATCTGAATACCTGTTCCAATTACTACCCCCAAGGCAATGGCTTGGCAGAATCCACAAATAAGAATTTGATTAGAATAATCAAGAAGACTCTTCAAGATAATCAGAGGGATTGGCATACCAAACTCGGGTCTGCAGTGTGGTTAGATAGAATTACTCCAAAGAAAATCATTGGTAATTCTCCCTACATGCTAGTGTATGGCAAAGAGGCCAAGTTGTCTATTTCAACTGAATTGCCAGCTCTAGACTTGGCCACTCAATATGCCCTGTTTGAAGAAGGAGATCCTTTGCAGATCAAATATGCTCAGTTGGTGGAATTGGAAGAGATCAAAGACAAATCAATGCAGGACATGGAATCCCATCAGATTCAGACAAAGAAAAGTTTTGATAAGAGAGCCAGAGTTAGAAATTTCAAGGTTGGGGATGTAGTCCTCAAATGGGATGAGTTCAGATCTGGACCTGGCAGACATACGAAATTTGATTCATTTTGGGGTGGACCATTTGTAATCACAGAATGCAAGGGATCCAATGCTTTCCAGCTATCAAATCTTGAAGGAAATACCTTTCCAATATTTATAAATGGTTTCCAATTGAAGCCCTATTTTGAGGTTAATCCCTCTCTGTAACTTGTTGTAAATATGTGTTTTTCTTCTTTCTTTCCCTATTTTCTAGGTTAGTTTCCTACTTTTCAAGAAGTGCATGTGCACAATTTTGTCTCTCTAATTCCAGTCATGTCTCCCTATGAGAGTTTTTGAGTTTTGATAGCCCCATGCCCAATGGATTTGTCAAGGCTACTGATCCATGTCTAGCAGGCTGACATCTAGTAGAAATCACCAAAATGTTACCCTAATTTCCATGTACATGCAAATTTGGCCAAATCCATCCCCAGGTCCCTATTTTTACCCTACCGGGCATCCCTAAAATTTTCATGAATTTATCTCTTGTTTCCTGGCCTCTGTAATCTTTTTAATTCCCTGGTCTGCAGTTTAAATATTTGAAAAATGTAGCCATTGTGTTAAATTAACCCTGCAAACCCTAAGCCTTGTTATAATTTGTTGTTACTTTTTTGACAACTTAAAGGTCCCAAAACCCATGTGCGTAATTCTTTCCTTTCAGTCGCAAGTTCTCCTAATCCTCAGCGGGTTGGACCTTTCATTCCCTGACTACACGACTGTAGTGATTCGCGTAATCTCTTAATCTATGTGGTTAAGTTCTTAACATCCCGCGACTCTGCGAATGGTTTGCCTTTCCTCAGTCGCCAATTCTCTAAGTTTTCTGGCGGTTACCTTTTTCTCTCAGTGAACTGGGGACTGCAGTGTTCTTCTTAGTCACAAGATAAAATGGTGGTGCTTCTAAACATTCATCGACTGAGCGATTCTTCCTTTGGTCGTGCATTCGCTAAGGCTTCCGAAGTTAAATTTGCAGTGGGGTCCCAGTTGATGAGATCAACGGTTGTCGTAATATCTCATAGCATGTGTCAAAGGCTTGCGATCTTACAACAACCATCGATATTTCCTTTTCCTCAGCGCTTCATGCCCTTGTGGTCCATTGCCACAGTGTCCTATGTGGAGGTGTTTCATTGGTCGAAAGGAGATGACTTGTAATTTGTCAATGGGCCCGGTTGTTAGTCCTCTTTTGATCTAACGACTGGCATGTTTTCTCATGAAAAGTGTCAGAGGTATGCGATTATAAGACAACCATTGATTCTCCCTAGTGACGTAACTCTTCATGCCTGGCGGGTTTACTACTATGTGTATACAAATGACAGCTTCTCATTGGTCCACATGGTAATGATTTGGCAATATGTTAGTGGGACCAGGTCTCCAACGCTTTGAAAGGCTCTGACATCTGTAGAGGATCAATGGCTGGTGCATGTCCGCAAGGAATCTTTTTGACACATGAGATCATGCGCCTGTCGTTGATCTTGCTTTATCTCTGGGCTCTATCAGGTGGGTCCTCTTTTCTGATATGTTCAAATTTGATTGGTTGTCGCATGCTGATGAGGAATTCCAGGTGGACTGATGTGTCAGTGGGGTCACAATTTAATGCAAATCTATGACGGGCATATGATCTGAAAGAATATTCGAGGGGTATGAGATCTTGCGCCCGTCGTTGGATTAGAATCTTGTCTTAAGTGGGTCCGATGTCAGAGAGGTGTCGAGGTGTTGCTGATGAGGCGGTTAGAGTGAGTAAAATATTGATAGGTGGAAAGTCTGGGCCGAGGTTTGACAAATACTTGGCGGCTTCGATAACTTCTCTTTGGTCGCTCATTTGCATGATAAGATGGCAATGCTCTAAATGATCTAGCGATTGCATGAATGTGTGTATTTGCAAAATCACAGGATAAGTTAGTGAGGCCCTAAAATTCTCAGTAATCTAGCGATTGTCTTCGGTCGCCAGTTCGCCAAATGTAAGCCAGAATTCTCATAAGTGGTTAAGGGAGTATTCTACGAGTCAGTGAATGAAGGATTTCTCTTGTTCGCGGGATATAACCAGGGTTAGCCGAAAGACTTAGAGATTTAGCGACAGCCTTGTTCACTAAATCGCTTGACCAAACTAGGGTAAGCCAAAGGATCTCGTGACTTAGAATTCTTCAGTTGCGTAGTCGTTGAATGACTTAGAGGAGGAAAAGTTCAAGGTGGGTCCAAAATAATAGATATGCTGACGTGCTCGGTTCTCATTGGTCACGATATGCTAATATGGATTCTGACTTTTCAAGAGGGTTTACGACTATTGTAAAGCCAATCTGAGCCATCCATTCACTAGGAAGAAAAGGATATCAATGGGCACATTTTACAATGACTGGCTAGCTATTAGTTTTCAAATTCAAAAGTGTCTAAGAAGGTTTTCGCCAGTATTTGATTTGCAGGCTGCAAGCAGTGAGGTAGCTTAGAAAATTTATTTCTCCAGGACATTTGCAGTTGAAAGAAGATGATGAGGAGGTCTGGGTGGCTGTCATGGGTCGATTCTTGTCTCAGAAAAGTACCAGCTTGAGCATTCATGGTGAGACTTTGTGCAGGAAAGCAGATGAATCCAGGTTGCTTGTCCACGAGTTAATGTAGTACAGAGATGGGCACATAATATCTGATTGGCCATATTTGCTGAGTTACATTCATAATCAGACTTGACAGATGTAGGGTTTGTTATTCTAATGTGAAAATCTTGTAACCCTAGTTAGGTTTTCTGACTCCTGCCTGCATGTAGTTGAGTATGTATATATTGTATTTTTGAAGCTTTCGAGCTCAAAGTTGGACAATTGTAAAAGAGAAATTCACCTTTCTTGAGAGCTATCTATGGCATCTTTTCTACCCTTTGGCTTCTATAGTTGTATTTCTCCCATTGATGATTCAGATATTGCAGAGGTATTTTGTGACAATCCTTCATGTCCCTATGCTTCCTTGTTTGGGTCATCTCTTATTGGATAAAAGTATATGTATGTTTTTCAATGACAACTTAGGGTTCCTAATCCCTCTTACTTCCTACAATTTTGTGTGTTATTGTGTTTGATTTTATTTAGATGCTTTTGTGGGTATACTTCAGCCCCCTAATAGTCTTGTCTCAATCCTACACCGTGTTGCAGAAGTGAATGTCTACTTGTAGGTCATAAATTGTGTCTTATGTTCAAACCCTTCTATAAAATACTTATGCAAGCCTATTTAGTAAGTTGTGACCTACTAGACCTAAGCCTTTCATTGGTTACATTCCTCTATACTGAGATCCAAACCCTAATTTTGGTGCATCACCTAGTAGGTAGTTTGCTTTCAGTCATTTCCCTTTCCAAGCACTCCTTCTATCCCTTTCCCTCAGAAGATTTACTTTTCCTGTCTAAAAGAAAATCAAGGTGATTATCCAAGAGGAACCAGCCTAGAACCTAGAGGTCTCATCTCAGTTAGCATAGGTCCCACAACCTGTAGACGATTCCCATGTTATACTAGGTTATCAAGACTACGAGAGCTTGAGACAAAGGCACAAACTTAGTGTATAACAATAACAACAGGTTTTGAAGGGGCCTCGAAACCCTTTAACAAAAGTTAACTTAAGATAGATCATTAAAAGCTCCCAAAATTATTCAGTCCAGCCAAGAAAAGGTCAGACGCACAAACAACAACACCAAAAGACTGCATGAAGATAAACAATGTAAACCGCAGTCCACACAAGATAGTAGCAAGGCTATCCAAAAATCCCCTTTTTATGAGAACAAAGGGTCATGTCAAAAGATGAGGAGGATTTCTTAGAATGTTTCCCTTTAATAATAATCCAACCATCTTCAACTTTCACAGCCTCCTTCTGCCAGCACACCAAATTCAAGGAGCTAGCTCCTAGCAAGAGAATCAAAGGCACCAAAGTCCTCAGCAATAATCATACTAGTAGGGCTAGCAGGAACAACATCCATAGAAATAGGGTGAGAAATGCTCCCAGCAAGAGAGACAAAAGCACAATTATCCACAACAGTCATTACACCAGCAAGGCTGGTAGGAACAATAGCCACAGAGCCTCCAGTAGAAGGCCTAGAATAGGGGGGTCCCTGCATAGCAAGGGAACTAGGGGTAGCAACAATATCAGTCCCAATAGGATCGACATGAGACATAACATGAGTCAAGAAATTTTCTTCAACAATAGGATTCTGAGAACTGGAGCCATAATCCAATTCCTTCAAAGACTCAAGAGAACTTTTAAGGACTGTATAATGTTTGGTGGAAGCATCCTTCCACCAAGTATGAGAGACTTTCTTCTTTTTTAAGCCATAACTTAATTTTGAAGCACGATGACCTATTTTGAAACATTTTCTACACCTAAAGGGGATTCCCTCATAATCCAGTTGTTGCAACCAAAAACCTGTAGATGTTTCAATTTTAATTTCAGCAAGAAGACCCTATGAAATATCAATGTCTACCAGAATGCAGGCAAAGGTAGAATGGTACATATTGGAAGAATCATCATCAATAATAAGAAACTCCCCCAAAGCCTCCCCCACCTCCTCCAAGACAACACCTTGGCAGATATGAAGAGGGAGATTGGGGAGCCTCACCCAAATAGGAAGATTGTTAAAAACTTCAGATGAGGCATTAAAATCCAGGTGCCATGGTTTTAACATAAGCAAGAATTTATCCTCCTCCTAGCTAAAGAAAATTTCACATAAAATTTTTGTTCTATCCTTAGATCTATCAAATTTAGCTACAAAAAAACCTTTAGCTAAAGGGAACATATGAACATTATCTGAAATTATTGGTTACCATTTTCAGGAGATCCAATCATGAAGTTGGGACAAAGTCGGCTAGAACCCTCGAAAATGACAAATAAGAGCTTGGCCCATAAGGGTCTCAGAGCAACTATCTAGCTCCCCTTTAGCAACAATAGAGAGTTTGAAGGAAAGAGATCCAGAGGTAGAAATTGGTACAAAAGAGGGCACCCCACAAGAGGATCCCCCATCCCCACGCAAAGCTGAAGAAGCAGCTTTAGCATAAGAACCCACCACACCACGAACTGAAGCATCAATCACAGGCCTAGAGGTAGCATTAGCATTAGAAAAATTGGCAGAAGAATGGGGTAGAGAGCCAGGAGAACCCAAGGCATTACCCACAGGAGCAGGCCCCTTTGCAGAAACAACAAAATGACCCAAACCACCATCACCACCACATTTTTAATTTGTTTTGGGCAGGAAGAAGGAGTCCCCTTCATTCCCAAACCCACACCTGCATTCGTAGCCAAGGGCATGACCACAAACCCATCCGAGGTGTCCAAGACAATAGGGGATGGAATCACGATAGCAAAATCTGGAAGCATGCCCAAGACAAGGAGGATAATAGTAGTAGGAGGGGCACCCAAGCACACAGTGACACACAAATCCCTGGGCATGAAAGCAGAGGGAGCACTTGAGCATGCGGTAGGGGAAACCCTTGGCATGACATCCATAAGATATGCACCTAAACATGCCTAAGGAGAAACCACAAGAGAAGCCATATCTATGATATTTTCATTTAAAGTGGAGTCATTGTTAAAGAGGGAAGGTGGTCATGATTGTAGACGCATATATATGATGTTAATGTGGCATACTATTCAACCACTTGGGAACTACTTAACAAAATAACTTATAATAAAGGAAATTGATTAAGAGTTAAAATATCAAGGCACTGAAATCTAATTCTCTTCTCCAACTACATTTAGTTTCATTGATAAGCCATAAGGCACACATGACCAAGGTGTGGTCTGACAAGGTCCTTATTTAAAGATAGATGAATCATTAGTGTAGTGTGTATGTGACCCTATGATGCAGTCAAGGATGGAGAAATCCACAAAATGTCAATCCAACCTTGTAACCAACACAAACACAATGGAAATAATAGCCAAGATAGCAAAGGAAAGAAAGATCAACCTTCAATTATTATCATAAAATCAGTTACAAAAGATCTACAACATGAAGGATTACATGCCAAGCATGCATGCATGATTATGATCATAAATCGCTTACACCCTATCCAAACTTGGCCAAATAATCTTATGAATTCACACTTATTCCTTAGAAATAATTCCATAAGCTTATATAGTCATTACAATCATCTGTCAACCCAAAAAAGAGCACATTTCCCAAGAATAGAGAAAACATAATACAAAAAATAGGTCATCTCCCAAATCTCTAGGAATAACCTCAAATAAATAAAATAAGAGATGCGATCACATAAATAATTTGGCCTCAAACAAATAAATGCATTAGCATGATCTCAATTGGGAATTCCAACTGGTAGATCGGTAAATTGATCGGTGGACACAAAGATTGATCGCTAAATAAAGAACAAGACAGTCTCACAAAGAATCTGCAATAACTCTCATGCGATGAATCCAAATGAGGTACGATCATAAGATAAGGTTCAGGATGAAGCCACAAATACACTATAGAAACCACAACTCAAAATAACAAGTAAAAATTGACCGCAACTCAAAAACTTGATTGATCAACATGAAACTACATATTTATTTGGTTGATGCAAGATTTCTTAGATCCCAAGATTCTCCTGCATCAAACACTCGAGGTACTTGAAAAGTGAGTCCCTCAATTTTCTAGTGCCAAAGGAAAACCAAATTGGTCTACCTCAACTTGAAAAATCCATGATGATTCTTCAACTAGTCTTTCCTTCCACTTGACAAGATATTCCATATACTTCTTACCTCTTATACTCCTACCAACTCTGCAATTCAAAACCTATTCTATCTGATCCTTCTACTTCTTAGGATACTCATATCCCACATCTAACTCAACAATGCTACCACCATCTAATTCATGATACTCATATAGGTTTACGATATTAAAAATTGGTGATATATCCATGTTTATTGGTAATTTCATTTCATAAGCATTCCCTGAATCAAATCGCCTCAAGATCTTACAAGGACCAAATTTCTTTATCCTCAACTTGTTATAAGTACCAGGATGAAATTTACCCTTTTGTAAATACACCATAACTTCATCTCCCACTTTAAATTCCTTATGTCTCCTCTTCCTATTAGCTCTCCTCTTATAACCTTGATTTATTTCCTCCAAATGACATCTCACTCCTTCAGCACTCTTCCTAACTTCATGATTGATATATCCTAGTTTTTCTATTCCTTTAGGATTAAACCTAGTAACCACTTCAAATGGTGTCTTCCATGTGCTCCTATTCACTGAATTATTAAAAGAAAACTCTGCTAGAGGTAAAACCAAATCCCAACTTGCAAGATTATCTCCAGCTAAACACCTCAACAAGCTCCCTAAAATTATGTTCACAACATCTATTTGTCTATCACTTTGTGAATAAAAAGTAGAACTGAACTTCAAATTATTTTTCATCTTCTTCCAAAGTGTCCTCTAGAAATATCCAACAAACATACTATCCCTATCTGAAACAATGCTCTTAGGTAATCCATGTAATCTCACAATCTCCTTCAAAAACAATTCATCTACATGCACTACATTAGTTGTCTTCCTAGAAGGAATAAAATGTGTCATCTTGGAAAATCTTTCTACAACCACAAAGATAGAATCATACCCTCTCTATGTCTTTGTCAAACCAAGCACAAAATCCATACTAATCTCCTCCCAATGTTTGACCGGTACTGTCAAAGGTGTATGCAATCCCACATTCTGACTACTACCTTTGGCAACTTGACATACCTTACAATTTTGAACATAGCTCCTCACATCCTTCGAGATTTGTGGCCAAAATTAATTCTCACTCACTTTAAGGCTACTGTCCTATCAATGCCAAAATGTCCTACTAAACCTCCACCATGTTTCCCCTTAATCAAATTATCCCTCATTGAACTTCTAGGTATACATAACTAACTACCATTGAATAAAATTCCATCCTAAATGAAATAATCCAACCACTTACTTATATCAGCAACAATAGGTCCTTTACAAGCCTTCCAAGGTTCACTGAAATTTGCATCTTCCTCATATAATTTCTTCAATTATCAAACCCCAACACTGCAATCTTCATTTCATTCAACAAGGTCCTTCTCCTACTCAAAGTATCAACAACTTTATTTTCCACACCACTCTTATGTTTCAACACAAATGTATAGCTCTGCATGAACTCAACTCATCTCGTATGCCTCTGATTCAACTTACCCTAGCTGCTCAAGTACTTCAATGCTTGATGATCAATATACATTACAAAATCCCTAGGTAACAAATAATGTCTCCATTTATTTAAATATTGAATTATAACATAAAATTCTTGATCATACACTAAATACCTTCTTTTAGCATCATTCATATTCTCATTGAAGTAAGCAATGAGTCTCCCTTCTTGAGTCAAGACTGCTCTAATTGCATTTCCACTATCATCACAGTCCACTTGGAATACCTTACTAAAATTAGGTAAACTAATACCAGTTGTTCTATCACCTTCTTCTTCACTAATTCAAATCTCCTTTGTGATACATGTGTCCATTTTAACTCCTTCCTATCTCATCTCATAGTTTCAGTCATTGGTCCACAGATTGAACTAAAGTTCCTAATGAACTTCTAGTAGAAACTAGCTAACCTATAGAATGATCTTACCTCTCCAACTATCACCAGTATAGACCACTCAATAATTTCTTTCACTTTCTCAGGATCCATCTTTGACCCTTCATTATATATCACAAACCCCATGTATACCAACTCCTCTTTCATGGAAGTACACTTCTTGATGTTTATCAACAACTTCTCTTCTCTCAACCTCTGCAATACCTATCTAACATGCAAAAAATGTTCATCTTTTCTCTTACTAAAAATCAAAATAGATCATCAAAATACATGATGACATACTTACCCAAAAATTCCTTCCAAGACTTAATTAATTAACCTCAGGGTGACCTCACAATAGTGGGTTATACTTTTTTAGACATGTTGATTTTTGCTGAAATGATGCATTTTTAATAAAATATGATTATTTAAGGCTTGAGAGGTTCAATTTGAAGGAATTAATTAGAAATGGTTCGCTCAAAACCTCTTAGATAAAAAAAAAATCATTGATCTATAACATATATACTCCTCATTCATACCTACAATGGAGTCTCCTTCGCACCTATTAAAATGCTGATAAAAAATCACTTCAACTTTATCTTTTGGCAAATCAAATGAATCCATTCAAAAAACCTATCTATGTAGTAAGGTATAATTGGGAAAGCTCTTTCCAATTATTATAATGTTAACATATATTAAGTTTATTATGACTTTGTATTTTTAGTTTTACTAAACATAGATATTTCACCATATCTCCACCTCTATGTTCGATGCTTATGGAAAAATAGTAAATGAGAGAAAAAAAATTCTAAAAAATATCTATTCCCTAGGTATTGAAGTTATCTTTCTATCAAAAAAAATTAAAAAAAAATTGGACAAATACACAAAAAGTTATAAGGTATGCCAAAATTACAGCTTAGTCAACTTCAAACGTTAATAAAATATGAAATAATCATGATAATGTCATAAAACCAATTGCATGCCCTCCATATGGACATTAAAAAACTAAATTTAAAAGAATCACATTGATATCTATTTTAGAAAAAAAGTTATGCTCTACGAAAACAATGTAACTCTTTGAAAATGACGTTTTAGCAACATATCATTTTTTGTGGGAGAAAGAAAAAACCAATCAAATCAATTCAAAAATAAAAAATATATATATATTTAGAATCTAGATAGAAAATCCTAAAAGACTCTAATTTACTTCATCTTTCGATTCTTAACGGTTTAACAACAATATGCATTCGAATCTAAAAGTTTTATTCAAAATTTAGAGTACAGTGTCCATTCAGGCAAAAAGGTGTAACCCACTATTGTGGGTTCACCCCTCATGAAAGTACTAGGTGCATTAGATAATCCAAAAGGCATTACCAACCACTCATACAAACATTCATTCGTCTTAAATGCAATTTTCCAGTCATCACCTTCTCTGATTCTAATCTAATGATATCCACTCTTCAAGTCTATCTTGGTGAAACACTAAGCTCCACTCAAACAATTCATCAAATCATCCATTCTTGGTAAAGAAAATCAGTACTTAATAGTAATATGGTTGATAGCTCTTGAATCGATACACATCCTCTACTGTCCATCTTTCTTAGGTGCTAACATAAAAGATAATACCAGTTGTTCTATCACATTCTTCTTCAATAATTAAAATCTCATTTTTGCTCCATGTGTCCATTTGAACTTCTTCCTATCTCATCTCATAGTTTCAGTCATTGGTCCACATATTGAACTAAAATTCCTAATGAACTTTCAGTAGAAACTAGCTAACCTGTGGAATGATCTTATCTCTCCAACTGTCACCAGTATATGCCACTCAATAATTTCTTTCACTTTATCAGGATCCATCTCCAACCCTTTAGTAGATATCAAAACCCCAAGTATACCAACTCCTCTTTCATGAAAGTACACTTCTTGATGTTTATCAACAACTTCTCTTCTCTCAACCTTTGCAATACATGTCTAACATATTCAACAAATATTCATCTTTTCTCTTACTAAAAATCAAAATATCATCAAAATACACAATGACATACTTACCCAAGAATTCCTTCAAGACTTAATTCATTAACCTCATGAAGTACTAGGTGCATTAGGCAATCCAAAAGGAATTACCAACCACTCATACAAACATTCACTTGTCTTAAATGCAATTTTCCACTCATCACCTTCTCTGATTCGAATATGATGATATCCACTCTTCAAGTCTATCTTGGTGAAAAACTAAGCTCCACTCAAACAATCCATCAAATCATCCATCCTTGGTAACAAAAATCGGCACTTAATAGTAATCTAGTTGATAGCTCTTAAATCGATACACATCCTCTATTGTCCATATTTCTTAGGTGCTAACACTCTAGGCACTGCACATGGACTCAGACTCTCTCTGATCATCCCTCTTTGTAACAAATCTTGCACTTTCCTATTGAGTTCTTCATTCTCTACTGGAGTCATTCTATAAGTTTCTTTATTAGGTAGACTAGCCCCTAGTATCAAATCCATACAATGACTAATACTTCTCACTGGTGGTAATCCATTAGGAAGATTATCTAATATGATATTAGCATAGTCATTGAACAATCCAGTAATTTCCTCAAGATGTTCTTCTACTAAGACTTTCTCCTTATCCTCCTTAGGTATTAATATAAAACACACATTATTATGCTTCATGCCATCTAAAAACTTCTCGGCATCCACTAGACAAATTTTTGCATTGGTACATACTTCACTCTTAAGAGGTTCCTCTAAAGGTAACAAATTTTGTTTCATCCCATTAGCAACAATAGTGTAAAAATTCCTTCTACCATCATGAGAAGCTTGCCTATCATACTACCATGGCAAGAAATGACACACATCCATAGGCATAATATCACACAAAACCTCATCATAATACTTCCATATCTTGAATTTAACTACGCATTGTTCACTTACCAGTACCTTGTGTTCATCTTGTATCCATGCAATCTGATAGGGTTTAGGATGCTTCAACCGCTGCAACTTCAATTTGTCAACAAGCTCCTCTAAAGCCAAATTATTAGAACTGCCACTGTCTATAACAACATTACACACCTGTTATTGTACCTTGCATATGGTTCTAAACAAATTATTCCTATGTACTGCTTCCTTCTCATGTTCTCTATGATATAGGACTCTCCCAATCATCAGGGTTGTACCCTCCTCTTCTTGATTGTTGTTCACTGAACCGATGGACTCTTTTTCAACAAATGTTGTTCACCTTCTTTTTAGATTTACCTTGATTACATTCAAAGGATCTGTGTCCTACTTCATCACAATTAAAACAAGTGCCAATGAACTTCCTCCTTTCACCACTACCTTGTCCATCCCTTCAGTAGAAGCTCCTTTCATTCCTCCTATACTAATCATTGTCCTTAACTTCTGACTCACTTTTTCCTTGATCAACAGAAGATGTACCTCTTCCTCTCTAAAACCTTCCTCCTTTGCCTCTTTGTCTCTTCTCTTGCCTCCTATTTAGCTTCTCTTCAACCTTCAAGGCCAACTTGTAAGCTTCTTCCACACTCCTAATCTACAACAAACTAATCTCATCTTGTCTGGACATCTTCAAACCATTAAGGTAGTGAGAAACTTGTTCAACCTCATCATGTATGTGACCAGATCTGATGTTCAACTTGTAGAACTCCTCAGTATAACTCTTAACACTTAGATCTGTTTGCTTCAAGTTCTAACACTTCCTAAATAAACTGACTTGGTAGTCATCAATTAGAAACTTTTCCTTCAACTTCTCCACCATCCTATTCCAATATTTGATCTTGTATTTAGGTACTCTTCTCTTCTGATCTATCTATAAATGTTCCCACCATAAAGTTGTATGTCCTTTTAGCTTGGTGTAGGCATAATTCACTTTATTCTCTTCAGTGGCTCCTTCAAACTTAAAATATTTTTCTATATCTGTGATCCAATCAATCAAATCTTCAACATCTAGATTGCCATGATAATCAGGTGGGTTGAAATGAGGTCTCCTATTAATACTAGTTAGGTTTCTAATGAACCTCTCCTCTTCATGATCCAACTCTGGTTGTGCCTCATTGTTCTCTCCTTCCACCACTTTCTCCTAATCTTTCTCATCTCCTTCTTCATCACTTGCATCTTCTATATGCTGCCCTCTTCTCTGAGCAGTCTTCACTGCCTCCAATCTGGTAGGAATTTGTCTTAACAAGTCTAAGACCATTGTATCTACATTCCTTGCTCTACCTTTAGCATTCCTCCTAGCCATTTCTACAAACCCTAGGAGTTGTAGGTCGGATCCTCTCAACCGCCACCCCACAAACAAACCCTAGGTTGCAAAAACCTTTCTCTAATACCACTTGATGAAGTCAAGGATGGAGAAATCCACAAAATATTAGTCCAACCTTGCATCCAAAACAAACACAATGGAAACAATAGCCAAGATAGAAAAGGAAAGAAAGATTAGCCTTTAATTATTATCCAAAAATTAGTTACAACATATCTGCAACATGTAGTCTTACATGCCAAGCATACATGCTTGATTATGATTAGAAATCCCTTACAAACCCTAGCCAAACTTAGCCAAATAATCTTATGAATTTACACTTATTCCTTACAAATAAGTCCATAAGCTTATATAGCCATTACAATCATCGGTCACCCTAGAAAAGATCAAATTTCCCAAGAATAGAGAAAATATAATAAAACAAATAGGTCAACTCCGGCCAAATCCCTAGGAACAACCCCCATTGTATAAAATAAGAGATGCAATCACATAAGTAAGTCGGCTGCAGAAAAATAAATGCATTGGCACAATCACAACCAAGAATTCCAACTGGTAGATCAGTAAATCAATCAATGAACACAAAGATTGGTCGGTAAATAAAGAGCGAGACAATCTGGAAAAGAATCTTCAATAACTCCTACACAATGAATCCAAATGAGGTGTGATCGTAGGATAAGGTTCAAGATGAAGTCAACAACACACTGTAGAAACCGCAACTCAAAATAATAAGTACAAATCAACCGCAACTTGAAACACTTGACTGATCAACAAGAAAATAAATATCTTTTTGGTTGATGCAAGATTGCTTAGATCCCAAGATGCTTCTGCATCACCCCATCATGTATCATCCTACCTGACGGACAAAATTTTAAAATTTCAAAAATATGTTCCTATTGTACCTTTATCTTTTCTTCAAATATGTATCTTTCAATTGAAGGACATCCAACTCATCGAGCTATTCAAATTCTTGTACCTGCTTCATCTAGTCAAGGAATTATCTCCATTTGGTATCAAGTGTTGAGTTGGACTCTACTATAAACCCTAAAATTCCCACCTCAATCATCACCTTATATAATACTATTAAGAGCCTCTATTTATATCACTTGGTCTTCATGTATTTCTATTTGAACTATGAGCACCACAAAATCAAATTCATTATTCTACTCTTCCAAACTCTTAAGCCCCTTTTCTTTATCTATAATATCTTGAAGAAGTGGGTGCTCTAAACCATGGAAAATTTTGATACTAGCCTTGAGTTGTTGCTTCTTATTCTCAAAGAAAGGAAATAATTCAATGAAAATATTCATCATCATCTCAGTCGCAAGAATGGTTAGGGGAGCATCAGATGTATATTGGACTAAGTTAGGCCCAATTTTTTCATTAAATCATGCTTGGGTTTGTGTTTGTCAAATAATAGCTTCAAAATAGGCACATTTATAGCACATTGTTATTCAACTTGTAACAAATAACTATATCCTTCACAAACAACATCAACCTTAAGGTTAATATTCTCAATTCTATAATCTATAACACTTCTCAAGGCATCAAGAGTCTTCTCTATAGCCAAGGGTTTGGCTTCATCTACATCCTCTTCCGACCTCTAAATTCTTTCTACATAATCATCAAGTTCAACTTGACTCTTCTTATGAACGAGAGTGTGTCATGTCCCCTTACTAAAATAGAATTTAATGATAAATTAATAATAAATTACATAAAATAATAAAGATAAAATATAATAGATAAATAATAATAATATTAAAATATAAGAATGAATAAATAATATAATTGTAATACTTAATAAATAGATAATAATATTATAATAAACTTAATAAATATAATATTTGATATACTATAAATAATTAATAAGATTTATTAATAAATATTAATTAAGATATTAAATAGATAAATAGTAAATAAACTATAATTATAATAATAATATAATAATAAATAAATATAATATTATATAATGCTATGACTTAAAAATAATACTAATGATCAAAGACGTTAAACGAATACTTAGCATTAAAGTTAATTTCACACATCAATCGCTATTGACACAAAGAAGATATTGGAGACTTATTGTAAAAATAGAAAATAAAATAAAAATGAAAGAACTACGTGACTACTCTTTCGTCAACACCAGCCGTCAGCGGCTATGCAGGTATATAAATAGATAACTTATTAAGGAGACACTTTTTTAGAAAAAAAACTAAGTATACTTTTTTCCCCTTGATAAGTTGTCTATTTATATGCCTGCATAGCCGTTGCCGACCAGAGGGACGAGCACTAATATATTATCCGAGGGAGTATTCGGAGAGCAAGTAAGCTAGAAATAATATACGCTAATATTAGGGATTATACCGCCTAAGTCTGTAGTATTGCAGGATAGCGATAAGAGTATGAACTGCAAAGACCATTGTGTAAACTGTGGGATGATACCAGATTAAAGGAATTTGTCTCATTGATTAGCCATCTGAAGTAGTGCTCATGGATATTACGTATCAATGACAGGAGTCTAATTTTGATTAATATTATTAAATCCACACTAATTAGTAGCGGGTGTAAAAGGATGGTCCCCTTTGACATGGGAAGAGACGTGATCCTTTGTGATGCACAATATATATGGAAATATACTCATCGAACAGGGAAGAACATAAAACAGGGAGGAACATTTTAGGTATAGTAATCAGTCACGATGTGTCAGCAGGCAGCGAAAGAACTTAATGAGCAATGAAATTAAGTATGAGCGACAACTATTATATGAAGAAAGTCAGTACGTCTGACGGTGGCGATTCATGGAATGTAGTCTTCATAGAAGCCAATCACCCACAGCGATAAACAAGCCGGAGATCAACATATACAAGCAGACAGATCAGAGACAAATACACAAAGTAATAAACTCAGTGACAAATATAAAAACATATCGTAAATAAGACAATAGCAACAAAATAGGGACTTCGACTCAAAGAAGAGTACGGTATGATCCGTGTGTAAGTTCAGTAAGGTTTGAATATGTATACTTCGCATATATATAAGTATTCAAATACGTAGAAAATATATATATGTGGATTCTTATAACTATATTTAATATGAACACATGGATCTGAAATCTCATATATATATATATATATATATATATATATATATATATATATAAGAAATAGACTAAGACCATATATAGATATCCTTATGTATTTCAAGACTAAGAAATATATATATATATATATATATATATATAAGAAATAGACTAAGACCATATATAGATATCCTTATGTATTTCTTAGTCTTGAAATACATAAGGATATCTATATATGGTCTTAGTCTATTTCTTATATATATATATATATATATATATATATATATATATATATATATATATATATATATATATATATATATATATATATTGAATATATATACTTAGTCTAATCCTTGTTCATTCACCAATTACGGCTAAGGGGATAGGGAGTGTGTGTAGGAAGAGGTGGGTAAATCGGTCACATGATGGAAAGATCCCGAGATAGGTAGAACCTTGAGGGAATCCATTTGGAGACTATGCATGTGTCCTAGCACAATAAATCTTTCATTTTTCTTAAGATTTGTGATTAGGAATGAAGTAAGGAATTAGAGCTTAAGCATATATTATGAATTAGAGACTTCTTAATATGATTTGAATACTTAATGACGCATGATAGTTATTGATTACAATATCTGAGTACAGTTCAAACCCAAATTGGGGATTTTGAGAGAAAAATACGTAAGGTCGGATTTGGGGTCATTACAAGTGGTATCAGAGTATGATCTCGCCATCTTGCAGGGTAGAATAGAAGAAGCAAACAACTTGTCACAGCCCTACCACCTAGCATGGCATCCATAAAAGAGAAGTCACTATTATATTGTATAAGGAGATCTACGATCAGTAACGTTAAAAAAAAAAATGTCACAATAATAAACAAAGATAAGTTATCCTTTCAAATTATGCATTGTATTATTATGTTGATTATTGAAATAAATTTCATTATTTTAGATAAATTTATATGTATGATGATGCAGGCATTACTCAGGGTCAGAGATTAACCTGATGAGTAACATGTTGAAGATCATAGGGGGTTTGTGGAGGGAAAGGTGGAGTAATCCGGTCACATTGAGATGGAGAATCCCAAAATGGGTATGAACCATGAGGGAGCCTCTTGTAGACTGTTTCATGCACCCTCGACACAATAATTCCACCGTCCTACATTGTAGCTTTCCTATGGAATCTGCAATCAAGGGAGAACTGCTAAGACACCCTATTGTAGTACTAGTTAAGGGAAAGGCTATAAAGACATTTTATCTCAAGTAGCTTTCCTATGGAGTCTGCAATCAAGGGAGAACTGCTAGGACAACCTATTGTAGTACTAGTTAAGGGAAAGGCTATAAGACATCTTATAACAAGTAACTTTCCTATGGAGTCTACAATCAAAGGAGAGCTACTAAGACACCCTATTGCAGTACGAGTTAAGGGAAAGGCTATAAAGACATCTTATCATAAGTAATTTTCCTATGGAGTCTGCAATCAAGGGAGAACTGGTAGGACACCCTATTGCAGTACTAGTTAAGGGAAAGATAGTAAGGGCACCCTACTGAAAATAGCTTTCCTATGGAGTTTGCAATCAAGGGAGGGCTGCTAGGGCACCCTATTGCAGTACTAGTTAAGGGAAAGATAGTAAGGGCACCCTTTCACAAGAACCTCTCTAATTTTTTAGACAAAGGAGATGAGGTATAAATAGAAAAACAAGCAATCTGCTAAGTAGACCACCTCATGTGGATGCCTAACACCTGCCACCGAGGCCAAGGGGGCCAAAGTTCCACTCTTGGGCTTAGAATGGGATTGGCTTGAACTTACTTATCATGACTCGAGTTTTGTTTGAAGCTTATATATACATATGTATGTACTTATGATCACTTGTGGTTGTAGGGTTCATAATCAAAATCATAATGAAGAAGTAAATTTGGTAAACAATTTCCCTAACCCTAACTCATTGCAAATTGTAAATTGTAGGGTTTAATCAAAATGTGTTTTATGTGTCTGCATCGTGTCTTCATGCATTCATGTGTCTTCTTCGTGTTTGCTTCGTGTCTTCATGCATTCACGTGTCTACTTCGTGTATTCTTTGTGTATTCATATATTCCTATGTATATTTCATTCTTTCAAGTGTATGATCCTTGTGTGGTTCTACTTTGGCATGGGGATAAACTTGAGTAAATCAAAGATAAGAATTTATATTGAATGGAGAAAGACTATTGAGTCAATCCGAATCAACATAATGATACAACCTCAGAATAAAGAGAGAAAACTAGTTTAAGACTACAACCTTCATATATTGGTTGTCTTACCATAATGTCTATTGATGGTTGTTAAGAAAAGGGAACATAAGAAATCCACTTGAAGAAATTTTCTCTTTAGAAATAATGTTATCCATTTATAGCTTATTATAACCCTGAGTTAGAATTGCCTCAATCTCTATTAACCTATTAATTTATAGTGCCTAATTCTTGGTGGCAGCTTAGGAAAAGATGACCACATGTGTAGTCAAAGTAGTTTCTTTTACTATAGAAGTATTCTTCAAGGTCATTGCCCCTCATTCCCTCTACAAGCTGTAACATTTTTGGCTCCTATGTCTTTGGGGATTTCCCTCATATTTATAGCATTTGTCCCCCTAGATGATATATTAAACTTGTAATTTCTTATCCTAATTTAAATTTTGAAGCAAATACAATATATTTCTGATGTAGGAGCATCATGGATCCTTGGCAGTTGGAGGAATTTCCTTATGGTTTGGTGGATTTCCTTTTTGTTGTGGGAAAATTTGTGAGATTTTGTGTGTGGTAATGGTGCGTGCATCTTGGACTGGAGCGGTGAAAAGGATTTGTTCCTTGGTGTCCAAGGATGCTATATTTATGATCACACCTCTTTAGGTTGCATGGTTTGGGAGATCCGGCTTGATCTTTTCTAATCAATTGTGTTCTTCCTTTCACTAGTTCAGTGTTGGAGATTATAGTGGAGATTGTCATGCAGTTGGTGATCATTGTTTTCTAGCTTGTATGGTCATGGATTGTTGTCATTGGAACTTGTTTGGACCTATATCTAGGATCACACATCCTTATGTTCCCTATGTGATCGATGTTTCACATTTTGGGTCTGGTCCTATATTGGTGCATGTTCTAAGGGTCAGATTGGCAAGATCTAGATTGCGGTGGAAGATTTTAGTTAATGGAAGAATGTGGTGTGGAATTCGATGTGTTATATGAGTGGCCAACTTCCTTGTGTGAGTGCATGTTATGTTGTATTCATTGGGGGTTTTTCTTAGGGATTTCGGTCTTGACCTATATATCCTTGTGTAAACCTTTTTCTTGTTCTTGGGGATTGTGATCGAATAAGCCGACTTGTAGCTTGTGATCTTGTATTTAAGCTAGGTTGTGGTTTTAGTTTAAGAGGAGGTAGCAATTGGGAAAGACTAGCTGAGATAGATTGAAATGTAGATCTGAGTCTTTCTTTCTCAATCAGAGGCTGAAATCAGGAAGGCCTTACAGTCTGACATGTTACATGTATTTGGATTTTTTCCTGATAATAAATAAGTTGTTATTTGGTTGCATCTTGTTTTTTATTTGTGTTTTCTGTTGTGTTGTTTTCTTGTTGCAAGATTGAACATCTCCTATGGGGATTCTCTGATCTTGACTCCACCAAGTGGTATAAGAGTATGGTTTGATCTTGTAGTGGTATGAATCCTTATGTCCAAACTTGCGAAGTTGCAACTTTTTTGTTTGTAGGGTGGTAGAACTCTGGATCTGACCTACATCATCAAATAACTTGTGCTAGGTGGTTTGGAAGGATTTTTTATTGTCATTGAAGGTTAAGTCCTTGTGATGGTATGTAAGTTATGGATCTTGAAGTGATAGATTTTTTTTCTTGAGCTTGTGATCTTGTGAGTGGTTTTTTGTGGGGTGATAGAGTGTGGATCTGACCTACGACTATAGAGGAGTTGTGCAAGGATGAATCGATGGAAAGTTGTTCCTACTCGTGAACCTAAGAGGGAGGTCAAACCCTTGAAGAATCCCTTTATTGGAAAACCAATCACCAAATTGAGGTAGTTTTCAAAGATGTTTAGTAGATCACCAAGTGTGAGGCAACTGGAATATTGCAATCAAATCATCAATCAAAGGCAGTTGCACCTTGGGAGAGAAGGGAATAAAAAAATGAAAGGTGTTAACCAGTTGGTTGAGGATGAGTTTTTTAACCGACTTGAGAGGAAGATGGATGAGATATTTGGTAAGCTTGAGGAGATCGGTAGGTTGAATTACATTTGGCATCTACCAATTTCAAAGAGGGTTGTTTGGCTAGTGAGGAAGCTTGTTCTAAAGAGGAGATGGAAAGTTAGGGTTTCTTCTACTAAAGTAAACCTTGCGAAAGTTGACTCTGACCTTTCTAAGGTTAAGTTAGTTGGTTTTCATAATTAGATGGTTGGATCTGATGTGAGACTTGTAGAGAATCTTTTTGTTGATGAGATTGTTGGAGATATTGAGGAGGTTGATGATGTTGAAGTTGGAATTGAGATTCCTTCGGATAGGTTTGATGACCTTGTTGAGGTGGTTGAGTCTGATGTTGCTATCGGTATGGGTGTTGTTGTGGCTAAGACTCTTTGTGATGTTGTTGTTGAAGATTTGCAAACTGACTTGGTTCAATTAGAGAGTGGTTTGTTGCAATGATCACTTGAGGGATGTGAGAGTGTGTGTACTAATGGAGTTGTTGATCAGTATGAGGTGATGATGGTTTTCACTTGTGATGATGTTCCTATTGTGGGTGAAGGTTTGAAGATCTAATTTGTGGGTATGTTGCTGACTAGTTTGTTGTTGATGCCTTGTGTTGTGGTTGCTGACCAGTTTGTTGTTGTGAGTTGGTTTTTTTTACTGGATGTTTGTAGAGTAGAGGTTGCTTGTGTACCAATTGGTCTTCTTGCATTTGAGGATTAGGAAACCGATGGTCAAGTTGAGATGGAGTTTGGATTTTCCTGTAGGATCAAAGTGTGGGACACAATTTTCTATTAACCCCGGGTGTTTGATGTAGGATCATCTTGGATCCTTGGTGGTTGGAGGATTTTCCTTATGGTTTGATGGATTTCCTTGTTGTTGTGGGAAAATTTCTGAGATTCTATGTGTGCTAGAGTTGTGTGCATCTTGGAATGGAGAGGTGAAAAGGGTTTGTTCCTTGGTGTTTGAGAATATTATGTTTATGATCGTGCCTCTTCAAGTTGTATGGTTTGGGAGATCGGGCTTGATCTTTTTTGATCAGTTGTGTTCTTCCTTTCACCGGTTTAGTGTTGGAGATTATAGCAGAAATTTTCATGTGGTTGGTGATCATTATGTTCTAGAATATGTAGTAGTGGATCATTGTTGTTGGAACTTGTGTGGACATATATCTGGGATTGCACATCCTTATGTTCCCTATGTGACTGGTGTTTCACATTTTGGGTCTAGTCCTATATTGGTGCATGTTCTAAGTGCCAGATTAGCAAGATCTGGATTGTAGTAGAAGATTCTGGGTGATGGAAGCATGCGGTATGGAATTAGAGGTGTTCTATGTGTGGCTGACTTCCTTGTGTGAGTCTGCATTATGTTTTATTCATTGGGGGTTTTTCTCAGGGATTTGGGTTCTGACCTATC
Source organism: Chamaecyparis obtusa (assembly GCA_027943335.1). Taxonomy (NCBI): domain Eukaryota; kingdom Viridiplantae; phylum Streptophyta; class Pinopsida; order Cupressales; family Cupressaceae; genus Chamaecyparis; species Chamaecyparis obtusa. The sequence goes on from BSBK01005913.1 coordinate 465,349, forward strand.
CTTGTATAAATCATTTTCTTGTTCTTGGAGATTGTGATCGAAAAAGATGACTTGTAGCTTGCAATATTGTATTTAAGCTAGGTTATGGTTCTAGTTTAAGGGGAGGTAGAAGTTGGGAAAGAGTAGCTGATACAGATCGATATTAAATATGAGTCTTGTTTTCCTGATCAAAGGCTGAAAATAGGAAGGCCTTACAACCTAACATGTTGCATGTATTTGGATTTTTTCCTGATAATAAATGAGTTGTTATTTGGTTGCATCTTGTTGTTGCTTTGTATTTTCCACTATGTTATTTTCTTAATGCAAGATTGGATATCTCCTATGGGGATTCTTCAATCTTGAATGCACCACTTTTAGTCTCCTTGTTTAATCAATGAAGAAGGTTGTTTGAAGATCCCAATTTGGGGACAATAGCATACTGTTGCCCAAAATTTCCATTTTTGCAAATTTGGCCAAGTTTCCAGGTCTCTATTTTTTATCCCACCCTGTTGCAGCTTGTTTTCGCTTGCGAAGTTGATCCATAGATTTTTATGCTTTGCGCCCTTAACCCCACGTTCTTTGATGTGTCACCATGCCCCAGTTTAGATCACATCACTTAAATCGCAATGCCCTCAGAGTTATCAAAGTTTTAATGTTACAGGAAATGTTTGTGCGCTACTGCGACTGTGTTCCAGAAAATCATGCTAAGTGTCGAAAACCCTCTGTGTTTTCAACTTTTGGTCCAAAAACACAGGATGTTTTTGACCTTCACTTATTCGTAGTTATTCTTCTCTAGCATCATCATTTCCCTAAGTGTGCAACTCTGACCTAGTGGGGCCCAGTGGCTGGCTTTCCTCAAACTCTTGTGGTTGTCACATGTTCGCAAGGAATATTCCTTGCCCTTGCGATCATGGGATAGGATGACACCTGTCGACGGGCCCATTCTTCATCTTCAAAGGTTAACACTCGATAAGATCTTGTGGCTGTCGCTACACCGCTAAGGAAAGTTGATGCCTTTTTAAGCTAGCGGTATAATGACAACCGTCCAATGTGATCTTAGTCTGTCATGGGTCCTATTTTCAGAAGGGTCTGCAACGCATCCGTTTGGCAGTGTTTGATTGGCTAGTTGGTATGCTACGTGGCGGTTGTCAGTGGGTCCATGGGGTCAAGGATTTCTAAAAAGCTTAACATCTGGTTTGATTTGGTGGTTGTCATTATACTAGGGATCCAAGATGCTTGACTTTTAGCATCACGGTATAGCGACAACTGTCCAATGCTCTTTTTGCAGGCGGGCCCAAGGTGTCTTGTGGCAATGACTGGAAAATTCCAAAGGCTTGTCACATGATCGCATGAAGGCTTTTGAGCTCATGCGATCATGCGATCGGTGCTATTTCAAAGCGGTGCGACCACTTTTGGGTGGGCTTTCTCCAGCATAAAATGTTGCAGGTGTGGGGTAGCTCAGAATTGATTCCTGAGGATAGTTGAAGGTTGCGAAGGTGATGAAGAGGATCTGGGTGGCAATCGCGGGTTGATTTCATGTTCCTGAGGTACAATGTCAATGTTCTTGCATCGATGAAGCATTAATGAGTTCGTGCCACCTATGACCATTTCTATTTTAAATTCAAATTTTTGCGAAGATCAGATTTGGAGCCTTAATGACTCAGTGGGCTTGCAGGGAGGTTGTCAGGTCAAGGTTTTTTGTCTGCAAGTAGGATCAGTACAGGAATGGACACACAAAGGAAGATATATCTGATCTGTTGTGATATTTCCAGAAAAGCATTTAGGATCAAACACGACTAGTTGAGGGTTTTTTGATTATTCTATTACAGATATTTGTGACCCTAATTAGGTTTGATTCCTGCCTGTGTACAAAGATGTATATAATTTGTTTTTTGGAGCTTTTGAAGCTCAGAACTCAGCAGTTGTAAAAATAAAGTTTCTTTCTCAGAGAGCATTTTGTGGTAATTTTCCTACCCTTTAGCTTTCTACAATTGTAATTTTCATTGATTGTTCAAATATTGCAAAGTATTTTGTGACATTCTTGTTGTCCTTATGCTTTCTTGTGTGGATTATCTCTTATTGGATCAAAGTCTATGCATGTTTTCAATGATATCTTAGGTTTCCTGATTCCTCTTACATTTTGTAACTATGTGTGTTATTATGTTTGATCTGATTTAGATGTTTTGTGGGTATGCTATAACCCTTAGCAGTCTTGTCTCAATCCTACACCAAGTTGCAGAAGTGAATGTCTATTTGCAGGTCATAAGTGGTGTCTTCTATTCAGGCCCTCTTATGAAACACTTATGCAAGCCTATTCAGTAAGTTGTGATCTCCTAGACCTATTTCCCTCACTGGTTTCATCCCTCTAGACTGAGATCCAAACCCTAGTTTCAGTGCATCACCTAGTAGGTAGATTTGCTTTCAGTCATTTCCCTTTCATGCACTCCTTCTATCCCTTTCCCTCAAAAGATTTAATTTCATGTTAAGAAGCAAATCAGGGTGATTATCCAAGAGGAACCAGCCTAGGACCTGGAGGTTTCATCTCAGTTAGCAGAGGTCCCACAACCTAGAGATGATTCCCAAGTTATATTGAGTTATCAAGACTATGAGAGCTTGAGATAGAGGCACAAACTTAGTGTATAACACATACCACTCCCCTTAATAGTTTTCTTGGATTCCTTAGCACTAACATTTATTTCATTAAAGTTTTAGAGTTGTGGTTGTAATCTGAACATGTTGAGCTAGGTCATCTCTTGATGTTTTTGACTCCACCCTTTATCATGAATATTCCATTCCTTTGATTTTTAACCAAAGTCTTTTTAACTCTAAATTTTTTACAAACTCTTCATCAACAAGGACCTGTCAAAAAGCTATCAACCTCTCATCACTTTCCAAATTAAGAGGGACCTCTAAATATACATATTTACCCTTTCAATTGGGATCTCCTCTTTATCTCCAAGAGGCATCTATAGAAGTTCATTATCATATTATTCTTCTCCTTGCATCTCCATGCTTTTTGAAATATTTTCTTCCCCTATTGCCATAGGATAATCGAACAATGGCAGTTGCATCTATGTTATTTGTCTCTTGGAAAGGAGTTCATGTGTGGGGCTAGAAACATGTACTAATATTTCATCATTTTTTCTCATCAATTACAGTTCCCTTTTGTTTTGGTTTTTTCCTCTATGGAGGAAAATACCTTGGTGGCTTAGTCTCAATTATAGGAGACTTCTAATATATATTTTTTAAATTAATAATCATTAGACTGATCCTCTTAAGAGGATTCTCAACTTCTGCATGATAATGTTGGCAAGTGGCTAACATATGAGCACATCGATGTCGTCATTATTGGAAACACTTAGCCCTCATATGATTGTAAGGCATTCTAATACTATTTTAGTAATCAATGATGTGAAAAATGCCTAAGTCCATAGTCAGTTCCTAGCATACAGTCTCAGTATTTTGGTCAGTGAACATGGTACAAACATAGTTAATCTATGCAAAGTTATATTTGGGTAGACAGATGTATGAAGGACACTTAGGAAAGATCTCAAGTATTTTGGATGTGAGATGACAGAGATACAATTCTTTAAGTGCATGTGAAGACATGAAACAGTGCAACATGGCAAGCAAAGAAGTATAAGTCTTGGCCGACTTATGTTATCATATTTATTTTATTGTATTGTATTTTTTAAGGGCCCACTGATATTGTAATGTGGGAAAAGCCAAACAATGTAATTTGTATTTTGTAAATGTCTAAGGACATGATAGAAATCCAACCCCAAGGATTATACTCTTAATCAGGTATAAGTATGTAATGATATTTTGTATTTGTGTGGGAAAGTAGTGGATGCGAACACAATGAATGGATTGCAAGCTGAAAAAAAAGTAAGAACAAAAATTATATGCTATGTAAAGGTGTAGTTCTCATGTATTCATTGTAGTATCTTTGTAATATTGAGCTAGAAGTCCTATTTTGTAAAGTGCAATGTGCACAACTTTTGTATACCCCTAGCAGGGTTTATCAGTCCTATAACAAGGATCTTGCTATTATTATACTTAGCTCCTAATAGGGCTAGGGATCCTAATAGGTGTCTATATTATAGTGCAGATATTTGTGGGTATCATCCCCACTAGGGTTTTCCCTTAACAAGATTTCCTCGAAAACAAATAATGGTGTTATGAGTAGTCTAGTGTGTATATACTTATTATGGATTGTTGGATTAACTTTGTTGTTTATTAATTGATTAATAAATTCATAAAATGTTGTGATACTGATTCACCCTCTCTTAGTATCACTTAATCCTAACAATTGGTATCAGAGCATCATGCCCTTGGAAGGAAAACCTAACAACTTAAGGGAGATCTGGATGGATTTTAGCAATTTAATGAAAAATTATGAAGCAACACTGGAAGATCTTGATTATGCTAATGCAGATAAAGTAGACCCAAAGGTCAAATTAAGGAAGGTATAAGACTTCATCAAGAGACTCAAGGAATAATTGGATCATGCAAGGAGTTTAAGTTAAGAACTTGTCAAAAGTCAAACTAAACCTGACAAAGAGAAATCTAATTCAGAACAAGTTGAAAAACTTAAAAACAATTATGAAATCTCAAGGTTGCACTTCATAAAAGAGCTTCAAAATGAGAAGGATGAAAATAGGAAAATGAAAGATGAATTAAAATCAGCAAAGACAAAGGCAACAAGACTTGAATTATAGTTGGAATAAATGAAAGGAAAATATCAAGAGATTGATAAATACAATATCTTGGTGACTTGCAAACTTGAAGAAACAAAGGAACGCATCAAGAAACTTCATCAAAACATTTTGAAGATTGATGAACAATCTAGCATGCAAAAACTAGTTGGAGATAAGACTGGAGTTGGATCTGTGGAAAACATATCTCAAAATAAGGAGCATGTGGTTATCAATGTTGACTCACCTAAGAAAGATGGATCCAATGCTGAAGGATCTAAGAATGAACATGCCAAACCATCAAATGACAAGTTCCATGAGTGCAATCTAGAAGGACACGTGGAGAAAAGTTGTAAAGGTACATGTAGTAATAAACCCTTGTATGGTTATTATTTTAATTTCTTTGATTACGGTCTTAAGGTAAAGGAATGTAGAAAACTAGACATGAGATCCAAAAGGCCAAGTTATTCTAATTTGAAAAAGAATGTTGAGAAAAAGAGGAAACTAGTAAACCATAAGAAACTATGAAAGAAAATGAGAAATAGGTCATCCAAGCTGATGCAAACAAATATGAGGAAAGTGAGCAATGTGCGAAGAGACCTAGTTGAAAACCTAAGAGAATTGTTTGTTATAAGTGCAATAACTTTGGACACATCACAAGGTTTTGTAAATTGTAAATTGACTATAGTCAACTTAGACCTAAAAGGAAAGTTACATGTTACAAGTGCAACAATGATGGATACATTGTGAAGTATTGCAGATTCAATGGACCAATAAAATGAACATTTAGACCCTTGGAAAGGAAAAGGGAACTCAACAAAGATGAGAAAACCATTAAAGAAATGAGGGAACAATACAAAGAGAAGTGAGTCAAGAGTAGTGATCAAAGGGAAAACAATAATGAGCCAAACAAAGAAGCAATAAGAAATCAAGGATACTCAGTAGACCCTACTGGATCTTCACATGAGGTTGATACGTCTTCATCAACATGAAGGGCCATGCAAGGCCTTAGGGGGAGCATTGAAGCACATCACCAGTATCTCATATTTCCTATGGAATGAAGAATGGAGCTATGCAAGCTCATGTGTAGTTATGTATGGACACATAGTGACTTCAGTTATCATCACATGGATTTATGTTGTTTGGTATGTGATCGTAGGTGATTAGCAGACTACCTAGAAGTTATTAGCTTTATGGATGCATAGAATTTTGTGCATTATAAACTATCAATTGTTACACTTATAATATTTTGACACCATTTCAATCAAAGATCAGTAGAGACCCGAGCTTTGGAGCTAGACTTGTGAAAAGATTGTGAGCTTGTTTGTGAATTCAAGGCAAACCCTAGATCCCATCGGTTGTGAACAAGGTATTTGTGAATCTCCTTCAATTGATTATCTAATCACATAAGAGATGGATGTTCCTAAAATATATGATATCAAGGATAGGAATAGATATGAGTTTAAGAAACATCTGTATAAATCTATGGAGGATGACCCTACGGGTGCATTCTCGCATACTCCTCATGAAGTTTTTCATGTAGAAGATATTAGAGCTTACATCCATTGTAATTAAGATAACATAAGTTCATTAGAGATATTTAATAAAATTAAGGATATGATTGATAATGATAAGAAGCTCAAACCTAAATGCAACAATTTGGAAAACCTAAGAATATTGGACTACACAAAACACTTTGAGTTTGAGGAAGAAGAGAGGATCAAGATTGTGTTGAGAAGATTCCATGACCAATTATTTTGGTTAGGATGAAATCATATAATGATTACTAAGGATTTAATTCATGTAGTAATAGGATTACCTACTGGAGGTAAGTTGTTAGTCTCCGCGAAGAATACCAATAAGAAGGTGGAAACCCTAACTGGTTGCAAATGGAAGTGAAGAGACATGAAAGTCAGGGATGTGTTGCAGAAGGATGTAAGAGTTATTTCTATGATTCTTGGTTACAAAATGTAGTACAAAAGTAGACTAAACTTGGTTTTTGTAGGTTTTATAGACATGAAATATCAGATTGTTAAAGAAGGTGAACAATATGATGTGTGTGAAATATTGAGACAACAGTTGATGGAGAACATTAGAGAAGTAAAGAAGAATAGGACATCTTATTCATTTAGATTTGGATCATTGATCCTTTACATTTTCTTTCACATAACACATAAGTTTCCAATATTATACCTATGGAAGAGTAATGTATCAACCATGTGAAAAATTAGTGAAGTATACATAAAACAAGATGAGATGTAGAGGTATAACAACCTCTCTGGTATATTCAAAGGATTTAAAAGGTAGATGAATGAGAGGCAAAGGATCCCTAGATCACTTGTAGAAAAGTATAAGGATACCATTTTCTTTATGGTAGAGATAGATTGTACTTTCTTTGAGGTTGTAGAGCCTAGGACCATTTGGAGTACACCCATGGGATATGAGGTTGGTGAGTGTATGCACCCAAAAATGGTCGCCTAAACTTTGGGCCCCATTTATTTGATTTATCAATCCTGAATCATTTTGATCAATAATCAATATTTTCAACATTATCAATCTCTTGATCAAATCCTAATTTCGATCATATATTGGATTTTTATCCTTGGGCTAACCATTTATCCTAAGTCTTTATTTAATTAAAAGGAATATTTCCTCCCCTTTCAATTAAATAAAAAAAGCCCCCACTTTCCTCTTATCCTAAGTTGCACAAATAAAACATTATTCATATTTTATAAAAAAAGGGAAAAAGCACTTTTGTCTCACATGAGGCTCAAAAGTCAACACTTCACTCTCATTGGAGGATGTTTGTGCACATGGATTGCTCCTCTTTCAAGCTCAACCGCTGATTAAGACCTTTTGCCTCTTAATCTCCATGGTCCATTTCACCTCATTTCTTATAAAAGGAGAGCTCTCTCCTTCATTTGGATATCCATATTTCATGCTATTGTTATGCTGCAGGTTTTGGAGCTCTCTTTGAAGACACTCAAGCTTTGGAGTCTTGACATTTTAGTTGCATTTCATAATAGTTTTGCTTTCATAGTTTCATTCATGGCATCTTAGTATAGATTTCCTTTTATGCAATAGAATAAGCTCACATAGTCTAAATAGGAGGCATTGTAATCCATTGCTATTTCCTTTCATAGATTAGTTGCATTGTACTTTCCTTTCATAGCTTAGATTTGCATTCTCATATAGTTTGCATTGCATTTCACATTGGATTCTTGGAGATATTGGCATTGTTGCCCTTGTCTTCATTGTGAATCTCTCATTGTATGGTTGACTAGCAAGGTCACTTTCTTGTAGCTCTAGCTGAGAGCAAAACTCATAGTCCCTTGCAACTCCATGCATAGAGAGCTATGAGCCGCTTTGTGAGGCCTCATTCTTGAGCAACCTTGCATGTAATGGTTCATAGAAGTGCATATTTTAGTGTGTACATTTCTGGCGCCCACCGTGGGGCAGAGTAGATAGCTTTGTCCTTTCATTTGATGCATTTTTCGTCATTTTCGGATTAATTTTTGGAAAAATCTGCGTCTCTGTTTTTTGTCTCAGATTATCGCGCGACACTTCTCAGAAATATTGCGCGATATACTTCCTGTCTCGGCGCGATAGTTCGCTCGGGAAAAGTATCACACGCCTATATTGAAGTCTATCGCCTGGCATCGGGCGAAGTATCGTCTGGCATCGTGCGAAGTATCGCTCGACTGGGGAAGTATCGCCTGGCTATAGGAAGAAGTATCGCACGATACTGGTGAAGTCTGAGGTATATCGCCTGATCTAATAGTGAACTATTTTGTATCTTGCAAGTTTTGGGTTCTTAGCTATCTTTTTGAAATTTTTTGAAAATTCCAGCGTTTTCAAATCCGTGCCACACTGGAAAACGGGTGCCCATTTTTTTTTTTTTTTTTTTGAAATTTTGCAAATGGTATCAAAAGTTTAAGTGTGATATATCGTTGGAAAGGTCTTTCCGAGCCTAATCCAACCATGATGGTTTCATTTTCAGATTTTATCATTTGATTAGATATTTTTGCAGATTATCTAATTTTTCATATACTAATCATTGGTAGATTTTGGATTTTGATTCTCCTAACTCTTGTTGGTCTAACAAGTTGTGGTTGTAGGTGCTCTCATTACTTGAAATTTGTCAAAAGAACGCATGTCAAAGAGGGCTACTAATGGTTTTTGTAGCGCTGCCCAAGCATAAAAACAAAAAAAATAAATTTATTATTTCTTGCTTGTTTATTTACTTTCCTTTCAAGTGTGGCATTCACTAATTGTATTAGGCATCTTAATACCTTGTGAAAGGGATCTTGAGGTGGTAGGAGAAGTATGCTCTTCACCTTTAGGTGAATCAGAAAATCTTGACCCATCTTAAGGTTTTGGAAGCAAGGGGGTAATTGATCTCTTTTCTTGGTGTGTTTGGGAGAGATTCTTGAGATAGGGGAGTATGCTCTTCACCCTTGTGGTGAATCAAAAACCTTGAACCTCAAGATTTGATCCATTTTTGTTTAGTTAAGGAATCATTTAGCGGGCCTGCTCTTGAGCAATCAAGAGGAACGACTCAAGTGGGGACAACCTTGCCATCATTCTCCTTGGTGGCAAGTGATTCCAACTCACTATAATCTCAAGGCTATCAAGGACACCAAAAACCTTGATAGACATAACACTTGTCTTTGTTTGATGTGAGTAGCTCATGGGATTGCGACCATGAGGAAAACATTGAACAAGAATGCTTAAGGTACTCTTGAGGCCGCGAGGTCCTAGTCCTTTATGAGGAGCAAGAGGGGTGTTGTGAACGGAAATCCTTATTAAGAACCATTAGATAGAAGCCACCCTTTTTTAGCCGCTTATCTTCTTAGTGCAAGGATTGATCCAAGTGGTTTACCCGGATCACCTTAAGATACTCACCATATGTGCCCCTTTGGTTGTGTTGTTTGACACTTCCATGACAAAGCCAATATCTCTTGTGGGCAACCACTTGGTGTGAGGCAAGGGGGCATCAAGTTGTGGGCTAAGTTGGTAAGTATTGAGCCTTGACTTTTTAGGATAGATTTGCTTGAATTGTCTTCGGTTGTGTGATACCAGTGCAAATGTTCTTACATACAAACAATCGGTAGCATTCATAGGGTGCTTTTTTTAATTTTGATATCACAAGTGTTTGTCTTGGCAAGGTTGCTTTTGCCCTTGTTTCAAGTGTTTGGAGACATGTTTGATCCCCTACTGTTTGCAAACCTATCCAAATGCTGTTAAAATTGTGATTGAAATCAGACATTTTCACCCTCATATTTGAAAACTTGAAATCGGACCTTAAAAACTCAAAATTTTGCACAAATTGGTCAAAATCAACATCAGTATCACATTTGTCCATTCTTGGTGAGAAAGCCTATCTCTAGAATTGTTAGTCACATTCTTGGAGAATTTTAGTACTTTTATTGTCCAAATCATTTTCATTTATCTCAATTTCAATTATATTTTGGCCTAGTCCAACCTCCTGATTCAAAAGTGCAAGGATATTCATCCTTTGATTTGAAGCACCTCTTTGACAGTGTTGGTAAAGCCCCTTCTTATATCTTTTCATTTCTCTTTGGACAATAGAGAACTTTGATTATCCTAGTTTGGTGTTGACATTTTGTGAGGTCATCCTATTACCAAGGGTCTTCTATTTTTAGTCTTCCTTGGTCAGTCCAAATCTTAGATCCTAGGTGTTGTCATGTTGCTCAACATCTCAATGAACATTATGGTATCAATTGCACAAGATGACTCTTAGTCTTCTTCTTTCTTCTCCATTTCCCATGTTCTTCTGAAGTCTTCTATTCCCATGGGAAATTCTTCTTCTTCTTCTTGATTCTTTTCCTCTTATTATCTAGTCTACCTTCTTCTATTCATCTATTCATTTCTTCCATGCTTGATTCTTCCTCTTCTATAACCATGAATCTTGACTATCTGGTTTTGGAACCTTTATTAAGAATAGACGATCTTGAGCTCATTGACATATTCGAAAAGTGTTGTTCCTCCAAAATTTTCATGAGTGATGAATTTATAGCAAAAATAAAAGAAAAGATGTTTAAATCAGATGCCTTTGCTAGAATCATAAACATGATCATATCACGATCTTCTTCTTCCAAATATTCTTCATCTTCTAAATCTTCTCATCATTCCTCATCTTCTAAGTCTTATCATGATTCTTCTAAACACTATTCACATTCTTCATCTTCCAAATCTTATCATGACTCTTCTAAACATCATTCGAATTCCTCATTATCCAAGTATTCTTCTTCCACTAGGTCTTCACCTTCCTCTTCTTCAAGATCTCATTCTTCTTCTACTTCTCCCAAGAGTCTTACTTCTCTTCAGAAGACATACCATAAAGAGCAACATGATAGTCCTTGTGATGTCTCTTCCACAAAGAGTGACACACCTACCTTTGATGACTATGATGACTATGATGATGGACAATGTAGAAATACTTATGACAACTCTATTCCTAAGAGTCCTCCTCGTCGTGTGCGTAGGCTTACTAAAGGGTCATCCTATTGGATAGATTGTGATGGTGATCCATATGATTCTGATTTTGAGAGAAATTATGATATTTGTTGTGAACAATATGATACATCTACTTCTATTGAGGAAGAAAAAGCTTTCCGTGCTGATTATAAACGAAGATACTATGAGCATGTCTTGTCTAAAAACTCTCATGCTGAAAATAAAGATTACACTCTCCAGCAAGATCATGTTAATGCTAAACCTTTGTCTTGTGATGGTCCCCTTCCATCCTCTACTTCCTCCAATATCCACACATCTCCTAAAGCTGCTAAGTCTTCCAAATCTTTCACAAAGCCTTCAAGGAGCCTTAAGAGCACAAATCCTTCATCCAACAAAGATCCTAATGCTTTTCATGCGGTTCCCTATAGTTATCCTCAAGGGCCACCTCTTAAAGATACTCAAGCTAACCTTCACTTGGCTGCAAATACTTCTAATAATGCTACACCTAGTGAGCCTAAGCCTTCATGTGCTACAATGCCTACTTTAGTTATTCCTTCACCACCTCTTCCAAAGTCTTCCATACAATCCCAACATGCTTCCTTGTTCTTAGAAGTGGCTCCATGTCAAGAGGACTCTAAAAATGATAAAGAAAAGAACATAAAAAAAGATCAAGATCAAGAACCCTCCATGTCATCCAATCCTTTTCATGATGTCTCTAATCTGTTTCATGGTTCTTTTGATCCTCTACGCTCTTCTGCATTCATTCCACCATCTCCTAAGCAAGATCAAGCTACTACTTACACCGTTGAGCTTATTGAAAATCAAAATAACCTTACTACGCTTGCGCTTTCTAAAGATGATACTTCCATTAAGGTTATTAAAAATGGTGTTGTTACTTCCAATGTTGAGCCTATTGAAAATCTAGAAAAATTTGATACGCTTATGCTACCCAACAATCATTGTCAAGATCAAAGTCTTCCATATTCTTGTTCTACCATTCCATGTTCATTTCCGCTTTCTGCTCTTCCTAAGTCTTTGCAAGCTTTGAACAATCCTATCAATGAAGTTGCTCCTATTCAAGATGTGCATGATCCTGTTGAAAATCCTAATGCTCACTCTAAAGATGCTGATATCCTTGGTTGTGATATAGATGTTGATGAACTTATTGATTATCCTTTTGCATCTTCCACTTCCATCCTTGAACCTCCTCCACCAATACTAAGGGCTTCACATCTTCCTTCCATCTTGGGCCCTTATGTCCCTTCACTTTCCCCTCCTAACTCTCCTAATTCATCATCCATCTTGGGTCCTTACGTCCCTCCATCTCATATCTTTCCTCAAGATCAACATAGATACATACCCTTGAATCCTTTTCATCCACCCACCCATCTAAACCAGTCGTATTATCCTCCTTCTTCCACAAGTCCCAAGTCTTTTGGAAGTAACTTGAATGTTCAATACAAGAAAAAGAAGCAATATAAGAATCCATTAAAAAAAGAAGATCACCATGTCCCCTCTAATCGACATAGGGGCATAAAGTCAAAAGAGATATCCAAAAAGAAAACTACAAGACAAGTATGGGTTCCAAAATCCATTATTGAAGATATTCTCTCTAAATCATCAAAAATAAATGAAAAGCCTAAGGCTATATGGATTCCAAAGTCTCTCTTGAAAGAGTCTAATATTGAACAAAAAGTGAAGTTGACATTCAAGCTTCCAAAGGCTTCCACTTCATCTTTTTCCAAAAACATTCTTCCATTCCATGTGCCTAAACTGCAACCTCTGCTAAACATTTTCCATATTCCTTCTCGTATTCCTCCATTCACATTTGAGAATTATAACAAGCACACCAATCCTCTCTTCGAGGAGTCACATAGCAATAATGAACCAGAATATGGTTTGCATTTGGACTAGAATATGGTTTACGTTTCCTCCATTTTTCCCATCACCTTTCAAGGTGGGTATTAACGTTGATCTTACCTTTCTTTCCATCTACCTTTTCACATTAATTATCCTTCTACCTTCTCTCATTTTTCATCATTTGCCTATTCCTTCTGCGTCTTCCTTTCCCCTTCAGCATTTTTGAGCATATCATTTTGAATCCTTGGCATATCATGGTTTATCCTTTCAAGGAGCATTATCTAAAAAGCTTGTCTTCTTCCAAAAAAATATTCAAAAAAAAAAAAATAGAAAAAATATTCAAAAAAATTCAAAAACAAAGAAAGAAAAAAATAAATAAAAAATAAAAAATAAAAAAATTGAAAATGTGCCATGGTGAAAACCTGGAAACAGGTGCCTTGGTAGCAAAAGTAAAGAGAAATAAATTCATCCTATGGTGAAAACCACTCCCTTGTGGCGCCTTGGATATCAGGCATCATGCGTAGTTCTTCTACATATTTCATCCATTCCATCTTCTCTCTTTGATCTTGACAATGTTGACCTATACATGAACATTTGGCTATTTTGTGAGCTATCTTACAATGATCTTGCTTTCACTCCTTTCATGTTTCGCCTTCGTATTTTCCTTCATTCACTCTAGCCTTTTGCTATTCTTTTCCCCTTTGATCTTGATCTAATAAAAAAGAGTAAAACACGATGCTATGAAGCCTCTTGACATGTCTACTCCTTTGGACTGCATCCTTTCCTTCTTTTGCATTACACTTTTGTGACTTATCTTATGCCGGCCTTTCATTGCTTATCCAAATGTGCTTTACATGACCAATTTTTCCTTAGCTTGGGTACTCTTGAGGAGTTTGACCTTGAGGATTTCTTCCCTCCATTCACCTTCATTCTCCTTCCCTCCATCTCAGTCACCAGCTTGCTAATCCCTCTTGTTCCCCACCTTCTGGATATTGGGACTGCACGATGTGATCTTGCTCAAGAGTTTGATGCCCATTCTGTCTGGGGGCATCCTTTGTACATACTTATTGATCCTGAAAAAATTCCAAAAAAAAATTCATATATGATGCTAAAAAAATCCTAAAAAGCATAAAAAGTCCTGAAAAAATACAAAAAAATCAAAATATTCAAAAAAATCAAAAAAAAAATAGAAAAAGTGCCTTGGTGAAAACCTAGCAATAGGCGCCTTGGTAGAAAAAATACAAAAAAAATGAAAAAATGAAAAAAGATTCCAAGTGGTGAAAACCTGGAAACAGGCACTACTTGAGGCCTTTGCACTCCTATTTGTTAGCATACGTCCTCGACACTTAACTACTTGTCATCATGCCTTGACCTTATTTGGCCTAGTCTGGAATTGGTCTTTGTCTTTGTCTAGGGGGCATAACTATTAGCATTGGTCTTTTAGGTACGTTTGTCTCTTGGGGCATTTCACAACAGGTGTTTTTTTAACACCACCCCAAATAGTGTTTTTCAACACTACCCTTGCGTCAAGTGTTTCTTAACACTTATCAGATGTCTTACCCTACAGTCTAGTATGATGCGATATTTCTCATTTGCAGATGTGATAACCAGAGTTTTACTCTATGACCAACACACACGCACTTAAACAATTAACTCGCTGACGATATGTTGACTTTATTTTTCTTTGTGTGCTGTCTATGAGGATTTCTTTGATGAGTGATCTCTCCCTGAGAAGTTTTCGATGATGCATAGCTAGAAGACTGAGGGAATGAGAACATGTTTTCTTTCTTTATCTGCTTGTGGGTATATTTTGTTGATCCTAACTGTCATGAGCATTTATGCTGGTCCTACTTGACACTATGGATTGACAAGGTATTATCCTTGACTGTTATGCGAGTGCATGCTTCTAGTTATCCTAACTTTCATGTGTCTTGATACGAGCATAATCTCGCCATATCAAACTTAGGTGATCTCACTACATTAGTCATCTTGACCTATATGTCTTTGATGCCTAGGTGAGATTCCCACATCTCTATCTGATAAAGATCATATTCATATCCACATAGTTACGCTAGTGTGCATTATATGATCTTACGACGCTACCAATAACGCTCGATGATGATAATTAGATGTCTATAAGCGTTGTGACCTTGCAAGTCAACCACTTTCATAGTAGCTTGCATTTTTAGGTTCATGTTAGTCTAGTGTTGCATTTTGCATATGGAAAGAGCTCTCCTTTTCATCCTACGTGGACCTGTCAGTCGACTGCGCTCACCTTCTTTCCTTCTCGATCATGTCTTTCGCTCCTTGTCTTTTTCATCTCGAACCTGTTCCTGTTCATCACAAGGGGTTAATCACATCATCATATCTATATCAAAAACCGTCATTTTCAAAAAACATAAGTCCACATCATACATATGAGAATTAAACATACAACTATGAGAGAGAACATACACCTCGGAATTGCGCGAAAATTGCACCCCTAGCTAATTTCGACGTCCTGGATCCATTTTCGGACTCAAAATCGAAATCTGAGATCATCTTCATAGTCAAAATCGCGTTTCAAATTCTTTCCCCCCTTCTGCGCAGTTGGCTGATCTTTTGAGGCCTAATCTTTTAACCTTTGCTGGGGCATCGTCATTCCTTCCTTTTCATGTCTTCCAAACTTCTAGTCTTTCATTCATAGCCATTTCATTCCCTCATTTCTCACGTTTGACTGTATCTTTTTAGTCAGGCTAGGGCATGTTTTCATTGCCTAATGGTTAACCTATTGACCCTTACCTTCGATTGTGATTTCATTATGATTTGATCAAATCTTTATCAGTTTGTTGTTCCTCTCTACCTAATTTCGATTTCGATTTCGATTCCGAGGGGGCAGTATTTATGGGATTCTCATCCCTAATTCTCTTGATTTTCCTGATTCAGACATCTTTTGTGAGCTTTTGCTCAAAATTTGAGATTCTTATCTCCCATTTTTAGACATTGATTATTGCCTAGCAGCGACGGTGATAGTTTTGTCTAAAGCTTGATTTGCACCTAGCAGCGACGGTGTTGGTCTAAGCTTTTATTTATGTTTGTCCGGATGTGATCCCGAATCGACCTCATATCTGAGTTGTTTTGTGATCCCAGATTGATCTCACATTTCAACTTCATTCTTTGACTACATGTGTTCCCAAATCGATCACACATTAGTCAAAGAGGGGCAAATGTATGCACCCAAAAATGGTCGCCTAGACTTTGGGCCCCATTTATTTGATTTATCAATCCTGAATCATTTTGATCAATAATCAATATTTTCAACATTATCAATCTCTTGATCAAATCCTAATTTCGATCATATATTGGATTTTTATCCTTGGGCTAACCATTTATCCTAAGTCTTTATTTAATTAAAAGGAATATTTCCTCCCCTTTCAATTAAATAAAAAAGCCCCCACTTTCCTCTTATCCTAAGTTGCACAAATAAAACATTATTCATATTTTATAAAAAAAGGGAAAAAGCACTTTTGTCTCACATGAGGCTCAAAAGTCAACACTTCACTCTCATTGGAGGATGTTTGTGCACATGGATTGCTCCTCTTTCAAGCTCAACCGCTGATTAAGACCTTTTGCCTCTTAATCTCCATGGTCCATTTCACCTCATTTCTTATAAAAGGAGAGCTCTCTCCTTCATTTGGATATCCATATTTCATGCTATTGTTATGCTGCAGGTTTTGGAGCTCTCTTTGAAGACACTCAAGCTTTGGAGTCTTGACATTTTAGTTGCATTTCATAATAGTTTTGCTTTCATAGTTGCATTCATGGCATCTTAGTATAGATTTCCTTTTATGCAATAGAATAAGCTCACATAGTCTAAATAGGAGGCATTGTAATCCATTGCTATTTCCTTTCATAGATTAGTTGCATTGTACTTTCCTTTCATAGCTTAGATTTGCATTCTCATATAGTTTGCATTGCATTTCACATTGGATTCTTGGAGATATTGGCATTGTTGCCCTTGTCTTCATTGTGAATCTCTCATTGTATGGTTGACTAGCAAGGTCACTTTCTTGTAGCTCTAGCTGAGAGCAAAACTCATAGTCCCTTGCAACTCCATGCATAGAGAGCTATGAGCCGCTTTGTGAGGCCTCATTCTTGAGCAACCTTGCATGTAATGGTTCATAGAAGTGCATATTTTAGTGTGTACAGTGAGTACCTTTTAGCTATCCATGTTGAACATGTCCTTGCCGCACCTAAAGACCCCAATACAAAGAGATGGGGAACATATTTTCAAAAATATCAATCAGTACAAGAAGAACTCACAAAAATAAAGAGAGAGAAGAAAGTTGAGAATTTTTTTGACAAAATTGCTGGAGAACATGGAATACCCAAGGAAGTGATGACATAATTAAGGAAGAAGACAATCGATATAAGGGTTGTGACTGATACTTCAGGAAGCAAGACTGACCCTGAGCAAGAAAGACCTTCTATTTCATCTATACCAATGGTCACAGTTGAAGAATCTTCTCCTACACCCTCTAGGAGAACTTCGCAAAGGCAGGAAACAATAGCTACAAAAAAGAAGGAATCACCCAGTACTATAAGGATGAGACCTAAGGAAAAGGCCACCACACCACAACCAAAGAGAAAAAAAAGTGAATCGCCACCAAAAAAACCTCACAGAAGAAGAAGAAGGGAGATTAGGATAAGATGAAACAAGAAGAGAAGGAGGAAGAACAAAAGAAGGAAGAAGATAAACCAAAAAACAAATGGAAACCAAACCTTCCCATGCTAGAGAAAAGAATAGTTGGTCAAGGTAAGCTATTATCAGTTGAAAAATATTATGAGAGATATAATGAAAATGATAAAGGCAGCATAGAAGAAATAATGATTAGGTACATGTTGACATTTAAGAAGAATCTAATTATACTTGAAGGAAGTATTCCTAGGGAACTATTTGATAAACTAGAGGCTAGGAAAAGAAGATCCAAATAAAGACTCTAAGATAAGGCAAGATGCCTTAAGAAAAGAAAATCATGTGATGACAGTGGAAGAAAACCAAAAGCTACTTGAAAAGATGAAGCCTCATTTAAGAACCAAACTAAGGTTAGCTAAGATAATGGTTGGAATGTATGAGGAGGTTATTGAAGAAACTCACAAAGTAATTCATAAAGTGTTACTATAGGATAAACCTAATGTGAGTAAGCTACAATTTATTCCCACTAAGCCCAAGGATATTGGAATTGGGTAATCCTCAAAGACAACAATTGAAGACAAAGCAATAGAGGTAAGGGAAGAGAAAGAAGACATCCCAGTGCAAACCCCTGCACCTAATCTCTTTATTGATGATATTGGAATTTCTCTAAACCCTCCATTGGATGACAAAGACCCTTTTTGGAAACCTTAATGTGGAAGAACCCAAGAATGAAAATTAGGACATGGAAATGGAAGAAAACAAGGAGACTTCTCATATGGAGGATATTTTTTATAACATTGAAGATGAGATAACAAAGGAAGACAAGGCACCTAAAGAGGAACCTCACAGTGATGAGGCCACTATGGTTTGTAAGGAACAATCTCTTGACCTTACTCCACCATTTTTGGCAAGTGGGTTTAGGCCACTTTCATCAAACATTGAAGACATAGAGGTAGATGACCTAATGAAATTATCAATTTTGGCCTTTGAGAAGGCTAAAGAAAGGTCAGTACAATAAGCGAATAAGAGAACCAAGGTAATTGACAAGGCAGTGTCAGTCTTGAGCAGGGTTATGACTTCACAACCCAACAATAGTGATGGAACACCACCAAATAAACTGGATCTGATTTTGGACAATTTTGATGCTAGCTTCAAATTTCCTAAGGAAGCATCAAAGGAATTTGAGGAAAAAATTGTTTGTCGAGCTGCGAGAGGAACAAAAAAATGATATGAAGACCTTTGAGCTAACTGAGAAAGCAATAACAAATTGCTTGAAGGAAGGGAAATATATATATAATATTTGTATTAATTCCTTTAGGCATGTAAAGAATATTGTAGAAATAATCAAGAAGGAGGATGATGCATTGGCCAAATTATCACAAAAGTGTGCAAACAAGAAAGTTACTAATGTAAATAAGGAGGTCAGTTTAGATTTTTTATAAAATCAGTGTTTTGGTGTTGGAAAAGAGTAGAGTACTAAACAGGTTTAGTGAGCTTAGGAACCTACTTGTTCCTGAGATTTCTATTTTGGAGACTACTTCAGCAATGTAGAGCTAGATGCACACACAATAAATAGGCTTCTATATGTTGCAGAGGAAGTAAAAAAGAATTGGGAAGTAGAGCTTAAATCCCTAAAAGTGAACTTCGGAGATGTAATTCAAACTGTAAGTACATAGATTTGAAATCACAATTTTGCTTGTAAATATAGTTTTTGACACCTTTTCCATTGATGTCAAAGGGGGAGTAATAGGCAGTGAAAAGTATGGATTATATAGATAAAAGAAAGGGGGAGCATATACACTATATAGGTAGTTATAAGGAGTTAGCCAATTTTGGATTTTGGAGTTTGGGTTGATGTTTTAGAGTTAGTCATTTTTCACTAAGTGTTTCCATCAATGCCAAAGAGGGAGATTGTTGGTAAGTGGCTAACATATGAGCACATGGATGTTGTCATTATTGGAAATAGTTAGCCCTTAGATGATCACAAGGCATTCTAAGACTATTTTAGTAATCAATGATGTGAAAAATGCCTAAGTCCACAACTAGTTCTTGATAGACAGTCTCAATATTTTGGTTAGTGAACATGGTACAAACATAGTTAAGCTATGAAAAGTTATATTTGGGTAGACAAATGTATGAAGGATGCTCAGGAAAGATCGCAAGCATTTTGGATGCAAGATTACAGAGATACAATTATTTGAGTGCATGCGAAGACATGAAACAGTGTAACAGGGCAAGCAAAGAAGTATAAGTCTTGGTTGACTTATGTTATGATATTTATTGTATTGTATTGTATTTTTTAAGTGCCGAATGATATTGTACCATGGGAAAATATGCACAATGTAATTTTGATTTTTCAAATGTCTAAGGACATGATAGAAAGCCGACCCTAGGGATTATAATCTTAATCGAGTATCAATATGTAATGATATTTTGTATTTGTGTGGGAAAGTAGAGGATGCAAACACAATCAACAAAGTGCAGGCTAAACAAAAAGTGAGAACAAAGATTGCATTCTATGCAGAGGTGTAGTTATCATGTATTCATTGTAGTATATTTGTAATACTGGACTAGAAGTCCTATTTTGTAAAGTGCAGTGTGCACAACTTTTGTATACCCCTAGAAGGGTTGTTCAGTCCTCTAACAAGGATCTACCTATTCTTATAATCAACTCATAATAGGGATAGGGATCCTAACTGGGTCTCTATATTATAGTGCAGATATTTGTGGGTATCATCCCCACCAGGGTTTTCCCTTAACAGGGTTTCCTCAAAAACAAATAATGGTGTTATGAGTAGTCTTGTGTGTATGTGCTTATTATGGATTATTAGATTAACTTTTTTGTTTATTAATTAGTTAAGAAAAAGCATAAATTGTTGTGATACTGATTCACCCCCCCTCTCAGTATCACTTAATCCTAACAAATAACCCTTAAAAATTTTGGGAAACTGTCTCAACCTTGCATTCACATGGGGTTACTATTTTTAGTAAATTTTCATTTGAGTATAGATTTTCAATATTATTTTCTAGAAGGTTAAAATTTATTAGATAAGCATTACAATAAGTTTTTGTGGCAATATCATGTTTAGTTTGTAAGATATTAAAGTTACAATTTTTGGAAATTACCATAAAAAAGATGCAAATACAATTATAGACGATTCAAAGGTACCAAAAAGAGGTCAAAATATGGAGAAATGGTATATCACTTTGGGACACTATAGAGGACATAAGAAATTTAAAAATGTGTTAAACACATAAAAGGAGCTATAATAGGAATCTGCATGTGTTGGTGTGTGTATTGAAACATCATAGGCTATTTTTTATTGGATTTAAGATGGACACTTTTTTTGGGGGGGTGGTTTCAGCCTATAGTCTTGTAATACCATTTGATGGTTTCTTGTATTGTATCTCCTATATATTATGTGTGTGAAATGGAGGGTCTATGTAAGAGTATTATAGATTTTCAATTGTACCTCTTGAGCTTTGGTCAATAATACTCTTAAGAGAAGCTTTCCTTACAAGTATATTTTAATAAGTTATTAATTGTTGAATAATATATTGGATTGCTTTTGGAGTGTAGGATTTTTATCCTAAAAGGGTTTTCTCCATGTGAATTATGATGTTATGGTATGTATATTATTTGTATTATTTATTTAAGTTTATTTAATGGTTGTAAATATATGATAAATTTTTTACATTACCCTCTCCTCAAGATCAGTGTACAAAGTTTTTCCTCTTCTTAACTTCCTTACAAAAATCAAGCTCTCTATCCATTATAACTTCTTCAATCCTTTTAAGTATAGCCCTTTTCTTCTTCCTCTAATGTACCTTTTCCTTGGACTCAAA
Source organism: Chamaecyparis obtusa (assembly GCA_027943335.1). NCBI lineage: Eukaryota > Viridiplantae > Streptophyta > Pinopsida > Cupressales > Cupressaceae > Chamaecyparis > Chamaecyparis obtusa. The sequence continues at coordinate 486,886 of BSBK01005913.1, forward strand.
AAATATGATGATATAATTTTCATACAAGATCTCATGAGGATAAACTATCTTCTTTTCCAAAACATTTTTGAATACATAGGTCATAAAACCCTCTGGATCACAATACCTATCAAGGCCAATTTCTAATTTGTAGGATTTTATAACATTACATAATTCATGCCTTTCACTTCTTCCTACTATGAACTCCAAGAATTACAATACCCTTGGTATGAAATTTCCCTTTCTCCTCTTATCCAAATATTCTTATTTGACCAAAATAATTTCCAAAAGAATTCTACAACAACCAATCTAGGTGTCACAAATATTGGTAAAATATGTGGAAGCTGAGGGAAACCATATACCCTAATTAAGGTGTAATCATCATGATAGAACTAGTCACTTTAATTTTTCTCAAATCCTTTTTTAGGAATTATATATAATTTTGGCCTCAATAAATTCTTCACCACTCGAGGTAGTCTTGAAACAGCTATTCTAATGAGATCATCAATTCTTAGAACAAACAAATTGTGAAATGTAACATAATTAGCCTTCTAGGAGATTTTTTCCCACATATGGATCAAACATTGGATTAGTTCCCTATTTCCTACATCATCATTTTCTACAATTTCTTTCCCTTGTAATATCTATCTTTGTTGTGGTATAATAGTAAATGGTACAATACAGGATAATGCTTGAAATTTATTGCCTTGTTAATCTTTTACCTTCACTAATCCTTCATGAACCTACTCAAAAAGATAATCAAAACAATCATAATCCACATTAACATCTAGATTTTGAATGTTCATGGCCATACACATCATTCTAGTAGTCATCCTATCTTCATGATACTTCCCTAAGATTTAGAAATGTGCATAATATGTATACATGTAAAATATCTTTCAAATTTTACAACTAGGAAGGGTTCATCGTCATCATCAAGAATTTTTTACATTTCTACCTCCCTTTATAGATCATTCTCTCTAGTTGTGGCCTCATAAATCATGATGGCTTTATAAACATTTTTCTATCTATATCCAACAAAGAGGACCCATCTTTCTTTTTTATTGTCTTTGTTATGGATTTGTATGCTCTAAATATGACCCTGAGAAATCCCACATTCATGAACACTTTTGAGATAATATACTTCACCAAATTTAGGTTCCAAGGGTTTCTTACTAGGGCATCTCTAAGCCTGTTCTGGTAGAAAAACATGAATAGTTCCTAGGAAGATATGGGATGCTTGTATTCCTACAATCTTGACAAGTATCCTTCTAAATATTTTCATTCAATGAAGGGCTCATAATCAAATTTGTAAATATGTCTATAAAATATTAGTACAGGGCCCTTTTCTCCATTTGGTTGGGCTTACTACTAGAGGCCAAGGCTTTCGATGCCTTACTCATCTTACTTATTATCTAGCTATTTGTGGGCAGTCTACAATTTCTAAAAAAAAATCTTAGTGAAAAAAACTTGGGTTCTAATTTAGAATGAACTAGAAATCTAACAAAAAATTATTTTCTTTTTTAAAAGAAAACAATAGAGACAAAGCTTTGAACTTACTATTTTTGTGTCACTATAAACCCTAATTGATTCTAGAATTTTATAAATGTTTCCATAGGATATCCTCAATTCTTCATCTAAACATAATTATGAATAAAATTGTAGTAAAATACAAGTATTAATGCTTCAAAATCTAGTTATTTCTATGTCCCATATTACAAATTTTCATATCATGTGAAGAGAATGTTCACAACTAGCCAAAGATAGCCTTTTGAATATGGATCATCAATTCAATTTGATTTATCCCTAGACAATTTCAAGTCCAAAATATTTTTACTGCACTCATGGATTTTGTTTGTCCACTATAGAACTACATGGAATCTTGTTATCATTTTAGCTACTCTTTTCAAATGATTAGACACCAACTCACAACCCAACAAGGCTGTAAGGCTTTCTTTCTTTTCTTTTCAGATAGTGGGTCTTGTTAGGAATAAGGTGTCTCAACCTTGGATAATTCCTATTCTTATTATTTGTTTTGTAAAATGTATTTCTTGAAAATAATGTAATTAAGTGTGAGTGTACATGTCTAGTTGGCATGTTGATGTGTCACTCCACTTGATGTGTCGGCATCTTGAATTATGTGTAAGGAGATCATGGTTGAAACGGTTATGACGGATTCCTATGACACGTAAGAGCTATGTCTGGAAGATTTAATGACAGGTGAAGACATGTGGCAACTAATAAAATTGAGTACTGTACACTCTTCCCCAATCGTGGGGTTTGGGGAATGGTAAAACCCTAATACGACAATCTTTGGATGTTGCCCTAAAAAAGGAAGTGCATGATATAAGCATTTTTAGGGTTGCGAAGAGATGTGAAGTTAGTGTATTGTTGAAATATTTTATGCTGCCGTGATTTGTCTTCAAGAGTTGAAAAATCTTCTGAAAGAACTTGCATTGCAAGTGTATTGTAAACTGTAATAGTTTTGATTAATATACTGTGTAGGTTTTGGAGTACTGGGGTTTTTACCGAAAGGTTTCCCCAGGGTAAATCATTGTGTCATTCTCTATTTTCTATATTCATGGTATATGGCTGCAATATCTTTGTTAAAGTAGTTAATGAATCTGAAATTGTAAGGATTTAAAAGAATTTTCACAATACTTTCCTTTAGAGATTAGTGTAGGAAGCTGTTTCCGCACATGAGTTTCCTTACAGGTCTTGTTTTCCATGTGTAGCATTTTCATCACTTCACAAACCATATGGATTCCATATCATAGTACCTATGGAGGTAATTATATTCAATCCTTAGTACATGTGTCAACATTCCTCTTATCTAGCTTCGTAGTTAGCCTCTCTCATTTTCATTCTATAGGGGTGTGGATTTCTCTTTTCTATCCTCAAGTAACCTAGCCCCACAAAACACATGTATCATATCTTATAACTTGTGTTCTATCACCATGCCAACTCGTTACCTCCTATAGAGGCACAAATAAAATTTTCATTCAATACCTTAGGACCACTTTGAAACTTTGTAGCCTTCTATTACACTGCATTTTGACACACATCCACTTCAAAATCACATGTGGGGTGTAATAAAATACTTCCTTTGATTATCTTGGGCTCATGTTGACACATAGAGGTTTTTTATCAACCACCAAATAATAAAATACAACATCATAACCCCTAAGAAGGTGTGGTGAGTCTTCTTTTCCTTTCACCTTTTTCAAGCCCGCATTTAACATGGCATATATCTACTTCACCCTTATTCTACAAGTCTCCACATCACAAATGTAGAAGCACAAAAAATATTTTTTTACTTAAGACTAGACCCACCAAGACACATGGCTTTCTTCCATTTATCTACATTATGATAATACTCTATGCTAGATCAATCTGTGGATCCAAAAAGAAATATCGTTAACCATTAACTATCAAATGACAACACTTTATGCTTCACCTCACATCTGGTTGTTATCCTCTAACTATTCATTAATCATCATGGGGGAAAAGATGATATTTATTGCAATTGCTAAACCAAACAATAATCACCAACTACACACATATTGGTATTCTTTGATGTTATCCTTAACCACCATAGAGGTATAGGGGCTAAGGGTATAAGGGATTAATTAATCACATGGATAACTATGTAGCTTAAAAGGGATCATGTGTTCAAGTAAAGTAGTCTAGGGGACTTAGGAAATAACCAAGGCCAAAAAATTGGACTTACGAGAACTTTAAGATATGAACCTAACATTTATAACATGGCCTTAGAACCTTAGACTATAGTAAACAAATATTAACCGTTGAATGAGACAACAAACCTAATAAAGGATTCATCTAATTTAAATGATGAAACACACTACTAGGTGCAACTTAGAAGACCCGCAACTGAATGAATTAGCCAACTAAAAAATAGAACACTAGACCATAAATGGATAAATACTTAGGGTTTTTTAAGAAATATGATAACTGTTGATCTCAAAAATTATTTTTAGGAAGATAATAAACCTTATGGGAAGTTTAATGAGTCGGGGACATAACATGGGTCACTAAACAACCTCTGAGATCGAGAAGCCAACTCTTCATGAAATTGATTATGAGGAAAGGGAAAATAAATACTAAAAATAAATCTAAATCTATGGAAATGCACCAAAATTTTTGATAGAACTTTAAGTAACTTACAACAATTCCATATCCAACATATATAAAAGAAATAAGAAAAATCTTGATGAAATGAGCATAGAATACCACTATCCCTTCATTTTTTAAATGAGAATAGAGTAATAAGATATCAATCACATACTACAATGTTCATATCATTTCTTGGTAGAATCAATCTTGAAGACAATACATAGTTTCAACTATATATTTTATTCATATATCAATATTCCAATATTTATCAACGACACGTGATATAATTTTAAACATTCAACTATCCTTTAAGTTGAAAGAGTTTAAACATAGTTCAACCTAGGAAGTTTTCCAATTTAAACCATAAGAGTCCAGATTAAGACAATAATAGTAACTCATTTGACATATAATTTCCTAGAAGGGCTTCAAAAGCATGGTCGAACATAAACATGACATGGACTAGAATGTTAAATTAAAGTCTAAAAAAATATATTATTAACCTAAAATACTAAAATAATATAGTCTCCCTTTCTATAATTCAAAAATCTTAAATAATAAGCCCCCCTTTCCTTTTATAGATATATCCCATTACTAATAATATTTCCCCACTCTATTGAAACTGAGTGGTTGTTGGCACACAAAAAGGATATTCATGATGAGGTTTCAAGAAAAATAATTAAAACCATCTGGGTGCACACCACTTCTTTATGATTAACTCCCAAGATACATGAAGATATGTTTTTTCCCTCTACTTGATGTCATCATTCCCCTCAAAAACTTGACACTTAAACATCTATTTACAAACCTTGGCCTAGAGACATGTCTCATGGGCATGCACTAGCACTGATCTTCCTTTTTCTTCCTTCCAAGAACTCCCACAAGCGTGATATTTGGCATTGTTGACTGAAAGGGGACCATAGAAAAGATAAGAACCACATCCCTGATATGTGTCAACTTTGGAACATCTCAAATAATATTTTTAGACAACAAAAAGGAAAAAATGCTTGCCAACACCTAAGATGGAATTTTAACTTATATTAGCCCCAATTTGTATGTAGAATTTTCTATAGATGTAGTGACTCCTAGGAAATATTCACCTTTGACGATAATGATCTTAAAACTCTAGTTTCACACAAAATAAAAAAGGGGAGGGGGGAAGTTGATGCAGTCAAGGTGAAAGTGACCAAAATATGATCAATCCTACATCACAACAAGAGTAAACAAAGGAAAACAAAACTGAGGAAAAGGAGAGAAAATGCAAGATCCAATATATTAACTAAGATCAAACTATTGACAATTTTCCTTCATACATGTCGGGCTATAAGACCTACTCAGTTGTAGCCTTACAATATAGATAAATCAGACTTACAGATATATAAGCCTAGTTCTGTATTTCATTGCCCTCCATAATTACATCAAGTTACAATATATAGCCATCGGGACACACAAGTTGTCCCTAAGAAAGATTACATTTCCCAAGAATAGGAAAACATGTTACAATAAATAGGGTAAGTCCTAATCATAAGAACTCAATCCATAAACTATGTGAATCCTTGCAATCCTAGATTTCATTCCACACATGATCCAAGAACATAGAACAATGTGCCACCAATTAGAGCAAACGATAAATTACTACTGCAAGATCAAAATCCCACCAGTGGTAATGAACAAACCATGAATGTGCTACCTAAGAACAAATGAATCATAACTTGAGAAACATCGATCCAAATGAAGAGTGATCATGGTAAAGTGATCAACAATAGGTCTTGGATAATATGTTACGTTCATGCACACCAACTCAAACACATGATGAACTGCCAACACAATCTCACATATAGGAAACAAGAACAAAAAGAACAAAGCTATTTTTGGTTGATGCAAGATTTCCATTAACCCAATATGCTCCTGCATTAGACACCTGAGGTTATTAAGATTTCATGTTCCTGCATAAAAGATTGTTTACAACTTGAGAAGAATCAAAAGAATCCAACTCAGACTGAGAAATCCAAGTAGAGTCTTTAACTGTTCTATTTTTTCACTTAACCAAGTACTCCAAGTATTATTTTCCTCTAGTGATTCATCCAATTCTACTATCCAAGATTTTATCAACCTCATCTATTTTCTTCTTAGGATACTCTTGTGTCAAATCCAAATCATCCTCAAACTCATAATACTCATACAAATATGCAATGTTGAATATAGGTGATATGTCTATGTCATCAGACAACTCAACTTCAAAAGCATTACCATTGTCAAATTTCCTTAGTATTTTACAAGGTCCAAATTTATTCATCTTCATCTTTCTATATGATCCAATAGGAAATCTTCCCTTCTTCAGATGAATCATGACTTCATCTCCAACTGCAAAATTCTTATGTCTTTTAGTTATATCAGATGTATCATTATATTTCTGATTATTATGTTCCAAGTTATACTTTACTTCATCATGCAAAGTCTTTATGAATTCAGCATAACCCTCTGATTCAACACTTCTTTTCCCTTCTTGACCAAGATCCTTCAATTATGAAATTCCCTTAGGATGCATGCTAGTAACAACTACAAATGAAATCTTTCATGTACTCCTATTTAATGAATTATTAAATGTAAATTCTACTTGTGTCAAAACTAAATACCAATTGTCTGGTTTGTCTCCAACTAGACATCTCAACAAGTTACCCAAGCTTCTATTCACCACTTCTATTTGTCCATCAATCTATGGATGAAATCTAGAACTAAACTTCAAATCAGTATGCATCTTCTTCCAAAGTGTTTTCCAAAAATAACCCACAAACTTCCTATCTCTGTCTAAAACAATACTCCTTGGTAATTCATGAAACCTTACAATTTCCTTAAATAATAGATCAAAAAAAAGTACAACATATGATGTCTTCCTACAAGGTATGAAATGTGATATCTTTAAAAATCTATCCACCACAACAAAGATAGAGTCATTAAATCTTTGTGTCTTTGTTAAACCAAGAACAAAATCCATGCTAATGTCTTCCCAAGGTCTACTAGGAATTGGTAATGGTGTATACAATCCTAGATTTTGACTAACTCCTTTACCAACTTGGAAAACTCTGCAACTCCTGACAAACTTATGAACATCTCTATAAATTTGAGGCCAAAAGTATTTTTCTTTAATAAAACTCATTATCTTATCAATACCAAAGTGTCATGCAAGTCCTCCACTATGCTTCTCCTTGATTAGATTATCCCTCATTGATCCTCTTGGTATACAAAATTGAATTCCTTTAAACAACATACCTTCTTGAATGAAATACTTGACCTATTTTCTCTCTTTCTCTACCACTGGATCTTTAAAAGCCTTCCAAGGTTTTGAAAAACCAGGTCAGTTTCATATAAGGTCTTCAAATCATCAAATCCAAGTACTTCTACTCTCATCTCAGTCAGTAAACTTATTCTCCTACTCAATGCATCAACAAATTTGTTTGACTACCCACTTCTATGTTTCAACAAAAAAGTGAGATTTTGCAAGTATTCGACCCATTTCATGTGCCTCTAATTCAATTTACTTTGACTTCCCAAATATTGCAATGCCTTATGATTAGTATATAACACAAATTCCTTATGCATCAAGTAATTTCTCCACTTATTCAAGGCTTGAACAATAGCATAAAATTCTTGATCATAAACTAAATATTTCCTTTTAGCATCATTCAATTTCTCATTGTAAAAAGCAATAGGTTACCTTCTTGACTCAATACTGCCCCAATTGCACTTCCACTTTCATCAAAATAAACTTGAAATACCTTGGTGAAATTAATTAGATCCACTACTGGTAATTAATCTACCTCCTATTTTAATATTTCAAAACTTCTATCAGCTACATGTGTCCACTTGAAATATTTCTTATCTCCTCTCATTGTCTCTATCATAAGATTACAGACTAAAATTAAATTCCTAATAAACTTGAAGTAGAAACTATCCAAACGATGGACAGATCTAATGTCTCCAACACTTTCAGGTGTAGGCCAATCCAATATTGCTTTAACTTTATCAGGATCCATTTTCAAACCTTTAGCTAAAATCACAAAACCCAAATACATTATCTCTTCCTTCATGAAAGAACATTTCTTTAGGTTAATCAATAACTTCTCGTCTTTCAACCTCTGCAAAAATTGTCTTAGATGCAACAAATGATCTTTTTTACTCTTAATAAATATCAAAATGTCATCCAGATAAACAATCACAAATTTACCCAAGAATTTACTTAATACTTCATTCATTAACCTCATGAAACTACTAGGTGCATTAGTTAAACCAAAAGGCATAACTAACCATTCATACAAAACTTCCTTTGTCTTGAAAGAATTCTTCCATTCATCTCCTTGATTAATTCTAATATGATGATAGATACTCTTCAAATAAATCTTGGTAAAGTACTTTTCTCCACTCAAACAATCCATTATATCATTCATCCTTGGTAAAGGAAATTGGTACTTCACTGGGATTTTATTTATAGCTCTAGAATCAATACACATTATCCATTCTCCATTCTTCTTAGGTGCTAACATAGCTGTACACACTAAAATGGTGCACTTCTATGAACCATTACATGAAAGGTTGCTCAAGAATGAGGCCTCACAAAGTGGCTCATAGCTCTCTATGCATGGAGTTGCAAGGGACAATGATGTATTTGCTCTCAGCTAGAGCTACAAGCTTGTGACCTTGCTAGTCAACCACACAACGAGAGATTCAAATGAGGACAAGGGAAAGAGTGCCAATATCCTCAAGAATCACTATGAAAATGCAATGCAAGCTAATCTATGGAAATGAAAATGCAATGCAACTAAGCTATGAAATGGAAAGAATAAGTGTTACAAATCCTTCCTATTAAGCTATGTGAAGTTATGTTATTGCATAAAAGGAAATCTAAGCTATGAAAGCCATGAAAAATGAAACTACTTATGCAAGAAATGTAAACTAAACTATGAAGCAAATGAAGAAATCTAAAGTAAGATGCAACAATGATCTCTAAAAAGCTTCAAAGTCTTCAAGGATTCCTGCAGCATAAGGTTAGCATAAAACGTGATAGATGCAAATGAAGGAGAGAGCTCTCCTTTTATAAGAAATGCAAAAGAATGGGCCATGGAGATTAAGAGGCAAAAGTCTTAATCAATGGTGGAGCTTGAAAGAGGAGCAATCCGTGTGCACAAGTATCCTCCAATAGGAAAATAGGAGTTGACTTTATGTCCATGTGAGACAAAAAATACTTTTCCTCTTTTTATAAAATAAGAATTTGTGCTTTATTTGTGCAACTTAGGATAAGAAGAAAAGGTGGGGCTTTTTATTTAATAAAAGGGGAGGACATATTCCTTTTAATTAAATAAAGGCTTAGGATAAAATGGTTAATCCAAGGATAAAAATCCAATATATGATCGAAACTAAGATTTGATCAAGAAATTGATAATGTTCAAAATATTGATTATTGAAAATATTGATTCAGGGTTGATAAATCAAATAAATGGGGCCCAAAGTCTAGGCGACCATTTTTGGGTGCATACATTTGCCCCTCTTTGACTAATGTGTGATCGATTTGGGAACACATGTAGTCAAATAATGAAGTTGAAATGTGAGATCGATCTGGGATCACAAAACAACTCAGATGTGAGGTTGATTCGGGATCACACCTGACAAACATAAACAAAGGCCTTTGAACATGAGGTCGATTTAGGATCACATTCAAAGTAAGAGATAAGAATCTCAAATTTGAGCAAAAGCTCACAAAAGATGTCTGAATCAAGAAAATCAAGGAATCAAGGATGAGAATCCCATAAATACTGCCCCCTCAAAATCAAAATTGAAATCAGGTAGAGGAGAGATAGCAACTGAGAAAAGATTTGATCAAATCAAAATGAAATCACAATCGAATGTAAAGGGCAACAGGATAACGATTAGGCAATGAAAACATGCCCCAGTGAGGAAGTAGAAGAATAGAAATAGAAGACTAGAAATAGAGCGAATGAAAGACTAGAAAATTTGAGAGACATGGAAAGGAAGAAATTCCATCAAAGATCTAAGAATTATGCCTCAAAAGGTCAATCAACTACGTAGAAGAATGGGAAAATTTGGAAACGCGACTCGGATTTCAATTTCGAGTCCAAAAATGGATAGAAAATGATGTGATATGAAAGATCAGAAATGAAAGATATGATCAAGAAGAATCAGAAAATGAGCACAGTTGACCAACTAGTCTGTAGATGATAAAAAGGAGAGCTCTCTCCATATGCAAGATGCAAAAACTAAACTATCATGAACCTAAGAATGCAAGCTACTATGAAAGTGGTTGACTTGCAAGGTCACAACGCTTATAGACATCTAATTATCATCATCGAGCGTTATTGGTAGCGTCGTAAGATCATACAATGCACACTAGCATAACTATGTGGATATGAATATGATCTTTATCAGATAGAAATGTGGAAATCTCACCTAGGCATCAAAGACATGTAGGTCTAGATGACTAATGTAGTGAGATCACCTAAATTTTGATATGGCGAAATTATGCTTGTATCAAGACATATGAAAGTCAAGATAGCTAGAAGCATGCACTCGCAAAACAGTCAAGGATAATACCTTGTCAATCCATAGTGTCAAGTAAGACCAGCATAAATGCTCATGACAGTTAGAATCAACAAAATATACCCATAAGTAGATAAAGAAAGAAAACATGTTCTCATACCCTCGGTCTTCTAGCTGTGCATCATTGAAAAATTCTCAGGGAGAGACCACTCATCAAAGAAATCCTCATAGACAACACACAAAGAAAAATATAAAGTCAACATATCTCAAGTGAGTTGATTGTTTAAGTGCGTGTGTGTTGGTCATAGAGTCAGACTTTGATCATTGCATCTACAAAGGAGAAATATCGCATCAAACTTAGACTATTGGGTAAGACATTTGATAAGTGTTAAGAAACACTCGACGCAAGGGTAGTGTTGAAAAACACTGTTTGGGGTGGTGTTGAAAAACACCTGATTGTGAAATGCCCCAAGACACAAATGCACCAAAAGGACCTATGCTAACAGGTATGCCCCCTAGACAAAGACAAAGACCAATTCCAGATCAAGTCAAATAAGGTCAAGGCATGATGGAAAGTGGCTAAGTGTCAAGGACGCATGCTAACAAATAGGGGTGCAAAGGCCACAAGTAGCACCTATTTCCAGGTTTTCACCACTTGGATTCTTTTTTTGTCATTTTTTTCATTTTTTTGTATTTTTGCTACCAAGGTGCCTGTTTCCAGGTTTTCACCAAGGCACTTTTTTATATTTTTTTTTGAATTTTTGATTTTTTGATTTTTTTTGTATTTTTTCAGGACTTTTTATGCTTTTTAGGATTTTTTCAGCATCATATATCAATTTTTTTGGTATTTTTCAGGATCCATAAATATGTACAGAGGATGCCCCCAGACAAAAATGGGCATTAAGAGTAGAAATTCTTAAGGTGCAAAATGTTGATGGGATCAGGGAGCTGTTCTCCATCTGGATCTGACAGTAAATATGCACCTGTACCAAAAGTAGCTGTGATGACATATGGTCCAAGCCAGTTAGGTTCAAACTTACCCTTTTGTTCTCTGTTTTGTTGGTTCTTAGGGTTCTCTTGCAAAACAAGATCACCTATTTGAAATTCTCTAGGGTGAACCTTCTTGTTGAATGCCTTGGACATACGCTTCTGATACACTCTTATATGATCAAAGGAAGCCTTACGCTTCTCATCTAAAAGTTCTAGTTCCTGTAACCTCATGGTGCGGTAATCCTCATCTGTTATCAATCCTTTGAGTGAGACTCTGAGTGATGGGATCTCTACTTCTAAAGGTAATACTGCTTCAGCACCATAGGTAAGGGAAAAAGGCATGGCTCCTGTAGGTGTGCGAATGCTTGTTCTGTAAGCCCATAGTGCTGGATTGATTTGCAAGTGCCAATCCCTACCATTCTTGTGCACTGTCCTATGAAGAATCTTAAGAATGGTTTTATTAGAGGCTTCTGCTTGTCCATTTCCTTATGGGAAGTAGATGGAGGACCAATGTTGCTTAATTTTAAACTTCTTGCATAAATGCTTTAGGTCCTTGTTCTTGAATTGACCTCTGTTATCAGTGATAATCTCAGAAGGCACTCCAAATCGGCAAATAATATGATTCAAGATGAACAAAGAGATAGTCTTCCCTGAAGCAACAGAAAGTGGCACAGCTTCCACCCATTTTGTGAAGTAGTCAGTGGCAGTAATAATGAACTTATGTCCACCTGATGAGTTGGGATGAATTTTCCCAACTAGATCAAAGGCCCAACACTGAAATGGCCAATGAGAAACAGAAGGGATCAGCTCCCTACCTGGAGCATGAATCAGGTTTCCATGTTTCTGACATTTTTCACATGACTTAGCAAAGGCTACTGCATCTATCTGCATTATGCGCCAATAATATCCCACCCTAAGCAACCTTCGAGCCATGGCAAGACAATTAGAATGTCCACCACAAATGCCCTCGTGGATGTCAACTAATGCTTGGTTGGATTCCTCCTTTTCCAAGCACCTAAGGAGCATCCCATCTAAATCCCTCCTATATAAATCACCAGAGATAAGGGTGTGGTGAGAGGCATTACGGATAAGGTTTCAGCATTCAGAATGGTTGAATGTGTCAGGGATGATGCCATCACAAAGATATGAATAGATAGCACCATATCGGGAAGACTCGTGTGTGACAATGGTACAAATGACATGGCTTTCAGACAAGTCAAAGATGGGATGGTGTAGCTCTTCCACCAGGAATTTGAATCTTGATTCATGTGTCTCCAATTGAAGAAGTGAAGCTAATGTGGCCATGGCATCTGCAGCTTTGTTCTCTGTCCTAGGGATTTGTTGAAATGTCACAAAGGTAAAGTAACGTTTCAATGAGTCAACCATCTTTTTGTAGGGTATCAATTTATCATCCTTGGTTTGATACTCCTCATTGACTTGGTTGATGATTAACTGGGAATCCCCAAAGACATGTAACTCTGTTATGTTCCATTCTATAGCCATTCTCAATCCATTGGTTAAAGCTTCATATTCTGCAAAATTATTCATACATGGGAATAAAAGTTTGTAAGACTTTGGAATATTGTACCCATGTGGAGAGACAAATAATACTCCAGCACCTGATCCATTTTGCATGTGGGAACCATCAAAGAACATTTTCCAATTTCGATTAGTCATATACAGGATGTGTTCATCTAGGAATTCCACTTGAATAGGCATATTATCCTTAACTGGGAAATCAGCTAATTGATCAGCTATAGCTTGCCCTTTTATGGCTTTCCTTTCAATGTACTCTATGTCAAATTCTGTTAAAATCATTGTCCATTTAGCAAGTCTACCCGTGAGGGCAGCCTTACTAAGCAAGTATTTAAGAGGATCAATTTTTGCAACCAAATGTATGGTATGAGCAAGCATATAGTGTCGCAACTTTTGAGAAGCAAACACCACTGCAAGACAAGACTTCTCAATGTTATTGTAATTGATCTCATAGGAGACTAGAGTACGGCTGATATAGTATATGGCCCGTTCTTTCCCAGTATCATCTAATTGAGCCAACAATGCCCCCAAGGAAGACTCTGTTGCTGAAATGTATAAAATCAATGGTCTCCCAGGAATAGGAGGCATCAAAATTGGAGGATTAGCCAAATACTATTTTATTTGATCAAGGCTCTTTTGGCAATCCTCATTCCAAACACATGTGACTCCCTTATGCAATGTTTTATTGAAAGATTGTGCTCTATCCGCAAGTTGTGAAATAAACCTCCATATAGATTTGAGTCATCCTTGAAGACTTCTCATTTGACTTATGTTTCTTGGAGGTGGCATGTCTAAAATTACTTGGACCTTTTCGGGATCAACCTCTATACCTTTTGCTGATATTATAAATCCTAAAAGTTTGCCTGAGGTGACACCAAATGCGCACTTCTTTGGATTCAATCTGAGTTGAAATTGTTCCATGCGATCTAGAATTACTTCCAAATCGGTAAGGTGCACATCTCTTTTTCTTGATTTAGCCAAGGTATCATCCACATAATCTTCCATGTTCTTATGCATCATATCATGAAAAATTGTGGTCATAGCTCGTTGGTATGTTGCTCCTGCATTCTTTAACCCAAATGGCATGATGTTCCAGCAATAGGTTCCCCATGCACATGTGAACGCTATTTTCTCTTGGTCTTCGGGAGCTATTTTAATTTGATTATATCCTGAGAAACCATCCATTAGAGAGTATATTTCATAGCTCGTTGTTATGTCCACTATCATGTCAATGTTTGGAAGTGGAAAATCATCCTTTGGGCATGCTTTGTTTAAATCTCTAAAATCTGTGCATACACGAATGGACCCATCATGTTTGGAAACTGGTACTATGTTTGAGATCCATTCTACATAATCGATGGCTCTGATGAATCCAGCTCTCAAAATTTTTTCTAATTCCACTTTGACAAGGAGAGCTACATGTGGATGCATTTTTCTGAGTCTCTGTTTCACTAGTTTGACTCCTGGAGCTATGGATAAGTGATGCATTATAAGATTTGTGTCAAGCCCTGGCATGTCTGAATAGGTCCATGCAAAATTAATTTTCTTCTTTTGTAAGAATTGTATATATGCCTTGGTCTCTTCGTCTGATAAAGATTGAGCAAGATGAACTATTTGAGGAGCTTCTTCTATGTTCAAATTAACTGGCTTTGTTGGCTCAATCAATACTAATGATCTATCCTAAAAATAACTCGGCAAGTTATTAAGTACCCCATCCTTAGGTGCCTCAAAGAGGTTTTCACCCTCAGATACGTCATCTCTTTGTACTATTTTTGGTTCTGATACCGCCACAAAGTGGTTTTCGCTATCAGACCTATTTTTCTTTCTTTCTTTTTCTTTTATTTTTAGACTGAGGTACTTAATATCAAGCTCTGTCATACTTGTTGTCGGTTCACTGGTGGAAGAAGCCACGGGTTCAAGAGCATTCAGATAGCAGGAAAGTTCATAGTCATTCTGAAAAGTGAGGAATCTAGGCTCTTGATGGTGCTGAGACCAGTCAATTAGGTCATAGTGAACAAGGGGTAGGTCAATGACTGGTTCAATGTTATTTATGTGAAAGGTGTTATCTCTGGTGACCATACAATTGAGATTCATTGAGTCCTCTCCTAAGATACCCGAAAGAGGATTCATCCCACCAAATGAAGCATCATCCACTAAGGCAATTTGAGGAGTACAATCCTCTAGTCCTACACTAAGCTCGTTGGTCACATCAGGTTGGGTACTATAAGTATGGACAACATCCATGTCCAAATCAACTGTTGCATCTGAAAGTGAGTCCCATTCGTACTCATGTGAGTCTATGTCTGAATCATCATTTGGGCCTTGTGATGTAGAAGCCTCAAGGTTTGGAAAGGTTTCCCCTTCTCTAGTGCTAGCATTGGTACTATCTTTCGTAGCTAGGATAGCAACACTTTCCATTATCGATCTAGCAGTCATATAGTCACTATCCGTCGCAGCTGGGATAGTAGGACCGTCAATTATCAAATCTGTGGAATCTCCCCAAAGGAGATTTGTTGAGGGCACCCAATCATCAGACATGTCTTGTTGATTAGAAAGATCAGGTGTGTAATCTGAATTACTGTCACTGTCTGTCGCAGCTGGGACAGGGACACCTTTCTTCTTCTTATTTTCAAAATCTAAGCCAACTGTTGACTTATTCTTTCATCCAAAAAGGGCATGGTTAAGAGGCTCAGCTTTAGCATCCAACCTATGGCTAAGGGGACCATATCCTGGATAACCCATATTCTTAACCAATGTATACCCTTGCCCATAAGCTGCAGGTGAAGGAGCAAAGTTCTCATTGTGTTGGTATTTGTCCTCATGATAGATCCAGTCTCTTACGGCAACTTCCTCTTTCTCTTCCTGAATAGGAACTGAAGACTCAATAAATTTTCCAAATAATGTCATTGCTGATGATGAAGGTTTCATATGTGGCGATGGTTTCCCATAAGACCTAGGAGAGATTGGCATTTTTGTAAAAGAATCAATTTTATAATCTCCCATCCCAAGATCTATGGTCTTAAACTTCTACTGCATTGTTCAAGTGAGATACTAGAACTGTCAGCTTCCCTATTCAAAGGTACATGTGATCCAGCAAAAATATTATTAACTGACAAAGCACTATCTCCAGGTATGCAAATTTTGACACCATTATGGGGAAATTTAACACACTGGTGATACGTTGATGGGACTGCTTGCATTTCATGAATCCATGGCCTACCTAGAAAAATGTTGTAGGCTAAAGGTCTGACATCAACAATTTGAAATAAGATGTCCTTTTCTACTGGACCAATGCGAATAGGCAAAACGGCCAATCCCTTAGAACTTCTTTCTGCTTCATCATATGCCTTGATTGTGATCTTTTTCCTTGTGTCAATGACATCTTCGGAATATCCGAGAGCCTTCAAAAAACTCATGGTACAAATATTGATCCCCGCACCCCCATCTATCAATACACGCCTGACACGGGTTTTATGAATCATGACTTCGATGTGTAAGGCCAAGTTATGTGGGTGATTGATGGATTTGTCATCTTCTTCTGAGAAAGTGAGGTAATGAGGGCTAGCCAAATGGTTGACCATATTCTAGAATTGATAAATATCTAAGTTGTTAGGGACACTGGCTACTCGCAAAGCATCCTCAAGGACATGCTTGTGCTTAGGGGACAATTCTAAAAGTTCAAAAATAGATATCTGCGCGGGTGTACGTTGTAATTGGTCAATAAGATTATAATTGGAATCAGGACCAATGGAAGATTTAGGAGGAACACCTTTGGACATGGGTTGCTTAGACTTGCTAGTGCTAGGACCTCTGATAATAATGGGAGCTTGAACCTAACCCCTAGTGACAGCATTGAGGGATTGGGGCATTCTTCGTGAGTGAGGACCTCTTATCACCACAGCGGGTCTTTCATCAGTCATAGGAGTTGAGTCCACATCATATCCATAAGGATCTTTCCCTCTCACCATGTTGATGTTATCGTCAGCCACTTCAAGCATGTTAATCACATTTTCAGCATTTGTGTATGTATAGTTGATAGCAGCCTTACCATGCTTGTTGTTAGAATTTTCCCCTTTTTCATATTTGGGCAAGGGTTCCTTAAAAGCCTTATGATCCGCATTAGTGGTTAAACCATCAACTTGTAATTGCCCACTTTCAATGAGGTCTTGGACGAGATGTTTAAGCCTAAAAAAAATTTTGATATCATGTCCAATCCCATTGTGGAAGACACAAAAGGCTTTCTCATCCCACCAATGAGGTTTAGGATCGGGTATGCGGTGCTTGGCAGGATCCTGAGGTTGCGCCAAATTATGAGCAATTAGTGTCTTGAAAATGTCTGCGTAGGAGTCCCCAAGTTTGGTGAATTGTCTCTTTTCCTTCTTGGGTTTCCCTTGATACTTGGATTTATTTTCTTGTTGTCCTGAGGACGCTTGCAGCTTCATGGCTTGTACCGCATTGGAGAGATTAAGAACTCCTTCATTCTTAGGTTGTGGTGAGTCAATAACTCCATCATTGACCACCTGTTTATTCTTGTTCCAATAGGAGTTCTTTTTGTCCTTATAACCATGATTGTTGTTGTTTTGGCCATTGTTGTTATTAGTTGATTTAGCCAAAATTCCTTGCTCTTTTAGGACATCTTCTATGTGACATGCCACGTCTACCATGGTATCGAAAGAATTAAATGGTATCTTTCTTACCTCATACCTTAATTTCGGCACTAAGTTACTCACAATGATGTCGATTCTTTCCTCCTTAGGAATTGTCCTTGGATATTTTGAGCACAAACGTCTCCATCTTTGTAGAAAAGTGACAAAAGGTTCTCCTTGAGTTTGTTTAAGTTTACACAAATCAAGCATTGTGACTGACCTTGATAGATTATAAGCAAAATGCTGAACAAATCTTTGGATGAGTTCTTTAAATGACTTTACTGGAGGAGTAAGGTTGGTGAACCACTCCATGGCTTGACCTTTGAGACTCCTCGAAAATAATCTCATCAAGTAGGA
Organism: Chamaecyparis obtusa; assembly: GCA_027943335.1. Classification (NCBI taxonomy): domain Eukaryota; kingdom Viridiplantae; phylum Streptophyta; class Pinopsida; order Cupressales; family Cupressaceae; genus Chamaecyparis; species Chamaecyparis obtusa. The sequence continues at coordinate 505,074 of BSBK01005913.1, forward strand.
GTCTTCATGATGAAAAGAAAAGCTCATTATGTAGAACTGTCGAACATGGTCGTGAGGGTCACTAATGCCATCATATTTGTCATAGGTTGGAAACTCAACTTTCTTAGGGAACTCAACCAACACCACAGTCTTGTCAATCGGGTTGGGACATATGGAGTCCAAATTAAATGTGCTCTTAGGAGCCCTCATCCTTTCTATGTCCTTCTGCATTTGCATGATCACCTCATTGGTTGAAGGATTTTGTTTCTTAATCTTTTGGTGGATGTCAAAATCATATGGAACTTTAGCACCTTTGTTGATAAGGCTTTCTAGGAATTGATCCTTGTTTTGTTCCACATATCGTTCCACATATGCTTGAAATGATGGTTCTTGTTGTATAGTCATAAAATCCACATGATCAAATTTGGCATAACTTCCTCCATGTTGTGAGCCATGATGTGCTCATTGGGAGGGTTGCTTTGAATGTCTATGAGGTGATCATCTCCTATGATGATCATATCTTGAAACCCTTCTTCCTCTAGGACTTGGGGATCGTGAGGGTGTCCTTGATCTTCTTCTAGGACTTGGCGAAGAGGTAGATGGGGGTGAGTTGGTCCCACTATTGGTTCCCCTCCCGTTGTATTGGCTTTGGAGTTGTTGTGCGTAGAGTCAATCTTCTTCTTCTTGGGTGACTCTCTTCTTTATGTCCAATAACGCACGTTCCTCTTCTTCTAGTTGTCTAAATTTTTCCTTTTTAGTAGCCTGTTCATCCAAATAGGCTTGCTTCTCCCTCTCAATGCTTTTCAATCTCGTATTTGCATATGGAGAGGTATCTTTAAGTGGAGAGGATGGTCTCGAATGCCTTATTGCATTGGCTGCGTTTATGTGGTGATCACTAGATTCATTGTTCTGGTCCTCGTGTTGTGACCCTGAATCTGAGTGAGCTTGTTTATGATGTCTCTCAGCTCGTTGGTGAGCATCAAAATACCTCGCATTGTTGGGAGGTGACCCGGGTGGACTAGCATGAGAAGAACCACCGTACTCTCTCCTATGTCATTGGAAGATATCCTCAAGAGTTTGATTCATGGCTTCTCTTTGTTGTCGGGTGAAAGTGTAACTCATGTCCATACTTGATGAAAGTGGTACAAAAGAGGTGCTCACTTCACTAGGATTAGCTTTAGGATTAAAACAAACCTCAGATTCACTCTTAGGTGATTGATCAAAAAGGGGTCCTTTTCCCTTATGCTGTCGACGAGTCTTAACTGGTGGTAACTAGCTAAAGGCAATAGGGGGTCACTTCCCTTGATTGACTTGGTACCTTGTTGTAACTAACATGAAAGAAAGATACTCTTAATGATAAGATGACCTCTCAAAGTGTCAGCACCAAACTAAGATGATCAAAGTCCTCTATTGTCCAAAGAGAAATGAAAAGATAGAAAAGGGGCTTTAACAACACTGTCAAAGAGGTGCTTCAAATCAAAGGGTGACTACCCTTGCACTTTTGAACCAGGAGGTTGGACTAGGCCAAAATATAATTGAAATCGAGATTTAAATGAAAGTGATTTGGACAATAAGAGCACTAAAATTTTTGAAGAATGTAGCTAACAATCCTAGAGATGAACCTTGGCACCAAGAATGGCCCTCTAATTTGACAATTATTCCCAAAGTGATTTCGTAAATCAGATGATGCTATCCTGGAGGACTAAAACTAGAAATTTAGAGTCAAGACAGGTCTCAAACGACAGAGCAAGAGGCCTACTCCAAGACCTAACCTGACTAACAGCAATTGAAATTGATCAAATTGCAAGCATGACATAAATTAACCAGACGATATACTCCGGGCTACCGGGGTGATACACCTACAACTAGGTGATACTTCGCCTTATACCAGGCGATAGACCTTACAATAGCTGAGCGATAAACACCAGGCAGGTCGGCTGATAGTCTATCTGGGGTGAACTATTGCGTGATATTTCCTCTCAAAGCAGGTGATACTTTTTGGACCTGCGAAGTATCACGTGATATTTTGCTCTAAAGGATGCGATACTGTTGCAAAATTGCTTAACTCTTGACCAAAACTGTGTAAAATTTACATTTTTGGGTCTGTTGGGTCAAAATTTTCGGTCCGAGGGTTGATGTTTTCAATTTCAATCACAATATCAGTAGAATTTTGGCAGGTTTACAAAAAGTGAGGGATCAAACATGTCTCAAACACTTGAAACAAGGGCAAAAGCAACCTTGCCAAGACAAACACTTGTGATATCAGAATTGAAAAAGCACCCTATGAATGCTACCGATTGTTTGTATGTAAAAATGTTTACACTAGCATCACACAACCAAAGACAATTCAAGCAAATCTATCCTAAAAAGGTCAAGGCTCAATACTTACCAACTTAGCCCACAACTTGATGCCCCCTTGCCTCACACCAAGTGGTTACCCACAAGAGATATTGGCTTTGTCATGGAAGTGTCAAACGACACAACCAAAGGGACACATATGGTGAGTATCTTAAGGTGATCCGAGTAAACCACTTGGATCAATCCTTGCACTAAGAAGATAAGCGGCTAAACAAGGTGGCTTCTATCTAATGGTTCTTAATAAGGATTTCCATTCACAACACCCCTCTTGCTCCTCATAAAGGACTAGGACCTCGTGGCCTCAAGAGTACCTTAAGCATTCTTGTTCAATGTTTTCCCCATGGTCGCAATCCCCACGGGCTACTCACATCAAGCGAAGACAAGTGGTATGTCTACCAAAGTTTTGTGTCCTCGGTAGCCTTGAGATTATAGTGAGTTGGAATCACTCGCCACCAAGGAAAATGATGACAAGGTTGTCCCCACTTGGGTCGTTCCTCTTGATTTCTCAAGAGCAGGCCCGCTAAAGGATTCTAAATCTAAACAAAAAGTGGATCAATTCTTGAGGTTCAAGGTTTTTGGTTCACCACAAGGGTGAAGAGCATACTCCCCTATCTCAAAAATTTCACCCAAACACACCAAGAAAAGATTTAGTTACCCCCTTGCTTTCAAAATCTCAAGATGGGTCAAGATTTCTGTTTCACCACAAGGGTGAAGAGCATACTCTCCTACCACCTCAAAATTCCTACAACAAGGTATTAAGTGCCTAATAAAGGAAACAACTAGTATATGCCGCACTTAATAAAGAAAGCAATTAAACAAGCACTTGATTTGGTTTTTATGCTTAGGGCAGCCCTGCAAAAACCATTAGTAGCCCTCTTTGACATGCATTCTTTTGGAAAAATATCTCAAGCAAGAGGCACCTACAACCACAACTTGTTAGACCAACAAGAGTTAGGAGAATCAAAATCCAAAATCTAACAATGATTAGTACATGAAAAATTAGATAATCTGCAAAAATAACTAATCAAATGATAAAATATGAAAATGAAACCATCATGGTTGGATTAGGCTCGGAAAGACCTTTCCAACGATATATCACACTTAAACTTTTGATACCATTTGCAAAATTTCAAAAAAAAATGGGCACCCATTTTCCAGAGTTAAAGTGGCATGGATTTGAAAACACTGGAAATTTCAGAAAATTTCAAAAAGATAGCTAACAACCCGAAACTTGCAAGATAGATAAAATAGCCCAAAAATAGCTCACTATCGGGTACAGACACAATACAGACACCAGTATCGCGTGATACTTCGCAGTATACTGGGGCGATACTTTTTAGTCTATGCAATATTTCACCTTATGCCAGGTGATACTTCACCCGACACCAGGCGATAGAATTCACAATAGCCAGGTGATACTTCTGACATGTGAAGTATCGCGCATGCATACAGAGAAGTATCACGTGATACTTCTGGAAAGTATCGTACGATAGTCTGAGAAAAAAAAATAGTGACCGAAAATTAAGCTAAAAACTTGTCGAAAAATTGACGGAAAACGACGAAAATGCAAAAAAAGAAGGAACAAAGCTAGTCTACTCTGCCCCACGGTGGGCGTCAGAAATGTACACACTAAAATGGTGCACTTCTATGAACCATTACATGCAAGGTTGCTCAAGAATGAGGCCTCACAAAGCGGCTCATAGCTCTCTATGCATGGAGTTGCAAGGGACTATGACGTATTTGCTCTCAGCTAGAGCTACAAGCTTGTGACTTTGCTAATCAACCACACAACGAGAGATTCAAATGAGGACAAGGGCAAGAGTGCCAATATCCTCAAGAATCACTATGAAAATGCAATGCAAGCTAATCTATAGAAATGAAAATGCAATGCAACTAAGCTATGAAATGGAAAGAATAAGTGTTACAAATCCTTCCTATTAAGCTATGTGAAGTTATGTTATTGCATAAAAGGAAATCTAAGCTATGAAAGCCATGAAAAATGAAACTACTTATGCAAGAAATGTAAACTAAACTATGAAGCAAATGAAGAAATCTAAAGTAAGATGCAACAATGATCTCTAAAAAGCTTCAAAGTCTTCAAGGATTCCTATAGCATAAGGTTAGCATAAAAACGTGATATATGCAAATGAAGGAGAGAGCTCTCCTTTTATAAGAAATGCAAAGGAATGGGCCATGGAGATTAAGAGGCAAAAGTCTTAATCAACGGTGGAGCTTGAAAGAGGAGCAATCCATGTGCACAAGTATCCTCCAATAGGAAAATAGGAGTTGACTTTATGTCCATATGAGACAAAAAATACTTTTCCTCTTTTTATAAAATAAGAATTTGTGCTTTATTTGTGCAACTTAGGATAAGAAGAAAAGGTGGGGCTTTTTATTTAATAAAAGGGGAGGAAATATTCCTTTTAATTAAATAAAGGCTTAGGATAAAATGGTTAATCCAAGGATAAAAATCCAATATATGATTGAAACTAAGATTTGATCAAGAAATTGATAATGTTGAAAATATTGATTATTGAAAATATTGATTCAGTGTTGATAAATCAAATAAATGGGGCCCAAAGTCTAGGTGACCATTTTTGGGTGCATACAATAGCTAGTACTACATAGGGGCTCAAACTTTCTTTAATCAAACCCTTCTATAATAATTCTTGGACTTGTCTGTTCAATTTTTCATTCTCTATCGGTGTCAATCGGTGGGGTGATTTATTTGGAAAACTAGCTCCCCCTATTAAATCCTTGCAATGACTAATGCTTCTAACATGATATATCAAGTACATTATCTAAAATGATATCTTGAAATTTTATCATCAATTCTTCAATTTCCAGTGGTTGTTCATTCTTCGTCCTCTTATTAGGATTCCTAGCAATTAAGGCATAACAAATACTATCCTTCTTCAATCTTTTGTGAACCATTTTCCTTCAACCAAAAAAACTCTAATAGTAGTACAAATTTCATTCCTAGATTATTCTATTAAAGGTAACAAGACTTGTCTCATTCTATTAGCCACAATAGTATACCTATTCAACTACCATCATAAAAATCTTGTCTATCATATTACCATGGTCTACCCAACAAGATGCGACAACAATCCATCAACATAATATCACAAAGAACATCATGATAAGATCCAATATTAAGTTTCACAAGACATTGGTCACTTACCAATAACTTATGCTCATCCCTAATCCAAGCAATCTAATAAGGCTTAGGGTGTTTCATCCTTGGTAACTACAATTTGGTAACCAACTCCCCTGATGCCAAATTATTTGAGCTTCTACTATTAATGATCACCTTGCAACATTTACCAGCAACCCTACAATTGGTTTTGAATAAGCTTTTCCTTACCACAATGTATTCATCAGTTTCTTCATTCCAAAAATCTCTCCTAATCATTATTTTTTATCCATCCTCCAGTCTATTCATAGAATTAGGTGAATCTTCTTTCACAAGTGCATTCCTGCTACGCTACCAATTTTCTTGCTTGAATTCCCATTTGTACACTCAAATGCTCTATATCCTTTTTTCCCACATTTATAACAAGTACCCTAAATCAAGTTCTATCTTTACTCTTGTAATTATTATTACTCCTTGAATAACTTCCTCTACCTCTATATGAATTCTCTTCCTTCCATTCTAATTTTCCTTTGTTATGATTCATCTTTTCTAGATTAGCATGAGACTTTCCACCTTCACCATACGATCTACCTCTTCCTCTAGGAAATCCTCCACATCTACCTCTTTGTCTATGTTCATGTCTCTTGTTCAACTTCTCTTCTACCTTCAATGCAAATTGATATGCTTCTTCAATGCTATTCGTCTTGACTAGACTTATTTCATCTTGTATAGATGTCCTCAACCCATTTAGGTACCTTGCAATCCTTTCAACTTCACCATCTGTATGTCTAGATATGATATACAATTAGTAGAAATCCTTAGTGTACTCCTTTCACAGTAGTTCCCCTTTGCTTCAATTTCTGCAACTTTCTCAACAAGCTAACTTGATAATCACTTGTAAGAATTTACCTTTTAACTTGATCTCCATCTTAACCCAAGTTTTGGTAAAAATTTCCTTTATCAGTTTGCAGATTTTCCCACCACAAAGATGCATATCCCTTCAATTTTGTGCTTTTAGTCTTCACCTTCTTATTTTCAAGTGTTCTTTCATACTTAAAGTATTTCTTCATCTCATAGATCTAGTCCAAAAATTCATTAGAATCAAGATTTATATCATAATCAAGAGCATTGAAATGTGGTTTTAAATTCACTCTTGTCAAAGCTCTCAAAATATTTCATCACCTTGTTCAAGATCATGAACTTTCTCACCAACTTCCTTAGCTCATCTTCACTAACATCCTCAATAGGTCTTCCTCTTCTTTGGGATGTCTCCACAACTTCAAGTCTAGTTGTGATCTATCTTAACAAATCCATCACAATAGGATCAACATCTCTCCTTCCACCAACCATCTTTTAACCCTCTGTAATTGTAGGTCATATTCACGAGTCTTCTCCCCTACAACCAAATTCACTCAGGGTTTGCCACAAGATCTCATTTAACACCAATCCCAAAGAACAAAAACCTTTCTCTAATACCACTTGACACAGTTAAGGAAGGAGGGACAAAAAAATGATCAATCCTACCTTGTAGCAAGAGTAAACATAGGAAAGAAACAATGGGGAAAATGAGAGAAAATGAAAGATCCAATATATTAATTGAGATCAAACTGTTGCCAATTTTTCTTTATACATGTCAAGCTATAAGGCCTACCTATTTGTAGTCTTACATTATATCTAAACCAGCCTTACAAATCTATAATCCTACTTCTGTATCTCACTTCCCTCTAGAATTATATTAAGTTACAATATATAGCCATCACGACACACAAGTTGGTCCTAAGAAAGATTACATTTCCCAAGAATAGGAAAACATGTTACAAAAAATAGGGTAAGTCCTAATCATAATAAATCAATCAATAAATCATGTGAAGCCTTGCGATCCCAGATTTAGGTCCACACATTGACATGATCCAAGAACAATATAGAACAATGTGCCACTAATCATTGCAAACCATAAATTACTACCGTGAGATCAAAATTCCACCAACAATCAGAAACAAGCCACAAACATGCTATCTGAGAATAGATGAATTATAACTTGAGCAACATCGATCCAAATGAAGTGTGATCATGGGAAAGTGATCAACAATAGGTCTTGGATAAGATGCTACAATCGCAAACTCCAACTCGAACACATGATAAATCGCCAACACGATCTCATAGACAAGAAACAAGAACAAAAAGAAGAAAGCTATTTTTGGTTGATGCAAGATTTCCATGAACCCAAGATGCTCCTACATCAAAAGGGAAAAAGATTACAACTTTAGAAGGGTACATTAAAGTGGAGCCCAATCTGCATTAGTTGGAAAGTTGTGTAACTAGAAACATTGGAAAGAGTCATCGAGTGCATCATCTCTCTAAAATAGAAACTTGTTAATGTAGGCCTTGCTACTACCATACCAAAATGAAAATGTTCCAGAGGATGAAGAATTGGTATTTCTTGAATTCTAGATCAAATCCTAAAACCTATTCAAAAAATGATCCTTTCTCGTGTTCTCTATCAACTACTTCATTTGTTCTTCCTCTGATAATGTTTCATCTTAGTGAAAGGGTGAAGGTAGGCCAACCTGTATGAATGAATCAAATTTTGTTCTCATTTGTGAAATGGAGGACTCAAGAGTTCTAAGCCATTCCCTAGTATATAAGGCAACTTCATCACATTTAATGAATTATCTTGTTTTTATTTCTTCTAGTTTCCTATCATTAATTATTATAGACAATAATGTATTTTCATCTATCAAACATAATTTTTCAATTAGGTTGTAAGATTCAATCACCATAGGAGAAATCATCTATCGAGGGGGATCTATCATAGAAACAACCTCTAAACTTAATTTTAAGGAATCTATAATGAATTTGAAAGTTGGTATTGGGCTAAGCATAGATGTCACTATTTTATTCCAAAAGGAAACATATAATTATTGGACTAACACAACATAGCTTGTTAGAGAAAGGAAAAAAAACATGTATTTGTTGGATGAGGGTTTCCCTCTTTTTATTGATGTCTTGTAGTTTTTTTTCTTCAACCAAGGCATTCAACAATTATTGTCAACTTTTTGCTATCTCTTCTTCTCTAGCTCATAGGGAAGACCCTTCTATTTAATGATGTCATATTTCAAGCTCCAAAGCTAATTTGATTTCTTGTATGTCTCTCTGGAACTAAGTCTCTTTATCTTGTAGGTATAATTGGGCTTGTGTGTGTAGAGATATTTTATAAATAATCTCTCTCTCTCTCTCTCTTTCTCTCTCTCTCTCTCTACTTTTTCTAGCTCTTCTATTTTATCTTGTAAGTTTTTCTTCCACACTTCCTTTACTCTATTTACATCTCTCAACATAGTCTGAAAGTCATTTATGTGCTAGGTTAGCTCATTATTATCTTGATCTGCCTTATGTTCTAGATGCCTTATATTTTTTGAGGATTTCTTAGGTGACTTATGAATGTGTACCAATTCCAATTCAACTTGTACCTCTACAAGCTTTGATTTCTCCAACTTTAAGGTCGTGGATGGCTTTTCATCTACATCCTTTTTGAGGAAAACACACTACAATTCATAGGATTTAGCTTGTGATGTGTATCTATTAGTTGTAGCCTTGGAATCCTACAACTCTTTTTCTTTCTTTTCTAGTTTGTGACTGAGTTTTATATAATGATGAGTTACTACTCTCTAAGATTCCTCCATTAATTTATTTTTATTCTAGATTGATATTAATACCAATTATATAGGTATTATATTCTTATGGTAACAACTATCCCTTTTTCATCTAGCAATAGGGGGATAAAAGGGTGCATTCTTATTTTCTTCCCCTCTTTGTCTTGAAGATGTTGTCTTCATTCAAGAGCTCTGATTGAAGGTATGAATCTTTTAGCCAAGAACTCTTCCTTTAAAGGGTCTCTTCCCACTTGCAGAATATCCTTTCACAATGATCTATTTCCTTATCTTACAAGAGTCTTTCACTCTTTGCTAGGGTTATGTTACACATTATTATTTTAAGGATATCTTCTTGTTGTTGTAAGTAGGTATCCTTGTTCTCTTTTCCTTATTATGCCACAAAAGTTGTCATCATAAGAAGGGGGCATAAATATGACATTCCTTTTACATTATGAAACTTTTTGTTTATTGATCTCTAATAAGACAATGGTTTATTTAGGACTGGTTACTTTTTTTTTTCATTTTGGATCCCTAAGGAGACAATGCTTTCCTTAGGACTGATCACCTTTTTTTCTTTTTGGATCCCTTTGGAGATAATGCTTTCCTTAGGATGGATCTCATTTACTGGTCCCTAAGAAGAAAATACTTTCCTTAGGACTGATCATTTTTATGGATCCATACAGAGATAATTATTTTTGTAATACTTATCTCCTAAGTCACCCTTGTACACAAAAACTTTTTAATTTGCCCCTAAGAAAAAAATTTCAAAGATGACCATGTGCACAAAATTTTCAAGGTAGAAGTGACTAGAAAAATACAACATGTTAGACCATCAATTCTCCTTTCCTCTTTCTTTGGGATGAGTGGAAGTAACATAACACAACTTTCTAGCCTTTCTACTCTTGTCCTCATTTTCTTGTCTCAAGGATCACCAAGTATAACACACCTTGCTAGCATGTTCAATTCGTGGTCTCTTTCTTTCTGTTCCATGCTCTCATGGCTATGCTAGTGGGTTAGATCATGGAGTTTTAATTCATTTTTGGAAATGCTCTTTCCCTTACTATGTGGTCACTTATTCTCTTTCAGTAGCTTTTCAAACATGATATTAGTGGTTGAGACATTTTTCTTGAGATCTCTATTGGTTATTTTTGCCACCATTAGGCCATCACAGATAACTGATTTGAGACATTTTCCTCTGTCATGTCCCCTAGTTGAAGTCGTATTGCGATACTTCCATCTATTTCACACTAATTTTGTGAAGCCTCTAAGAGACAAAATTGAAAAGGCGACAAGTAAAGAAGAATCGATTAAGGTTTTACTATAAAAAGATTCAATCAATATAAATAAATAATAAATTAATATAGTATATTAAATGATAATATATCAAATATTATGATAAGAAGAAACTAAATATATTATTACTATATATAATTATAAATATAATACATTAAATTATAATACAATATAATCTATAATATATTATAACATATACCATGCATATATTAATTAAACATTATCATAATATATACACCTGAAAAATAATTTAATAAAATATACACATTATTAATTAAGCGGAGAGGCTTCCTCCAGTGCCATCATTCATTAATGTAAACATTTGGGCTTTTTGAAAAAAATTGACGTCCATTCTCATGTCTACTGAGTTGTCAATTCAATAATTTAGAAAAATAAAATATCTTAAATATATTTATTACACAGAGAGACGTTCTACAGTAGCAACATCAATCTAGATTCTATTTTTGTGTAAATAAAAAAGAATGCACAGAGTTACAAATAGATTTCAATGTTGGCGGTTACGAAGTGATTCTAAATTGCTCAGAGATGAGTTGTGTTTTTAGAGAGCCTCGTATGCGTTATGGGGCCACGAAAGGTTTCATAAACCAATCCAAGAAATTGTGCAAGGAATATCTAAAATATCTAAGTTGATATTTTTGTAGCAAACACTTTGAAAGAGAAAATATGCTCTCCATTATTTTTTCTGTGAAATCTTTATTTTTTCTGTACAAATAAAATAATTTGGCAGCTTGGGAGAGTATATTATTTTTGAATCCTAGTTAAGCAATGCTTCTTTTCAGCTTTTGGGTAGTGGGCATGGCAGAAATCAGGCTTCTTCCCTCCTCCATGGCCAAGCACTCATTTTCTCAGGAATGAGCAAATCACTTCTGAGGTATACAAAACATGTTCCTTTGATTCTTATTTACAGTCTCTAAATTATATTTTGTTTATCATTTTCTAAAATATTCTTTGTCATTTATTATGTTCAGTGCCATATATTATTGACTGAAGAATGGACAAATGCACAAGAATTCTGAATACTACAGGCATTGCAAATTGCATTTCATTCTTCAAAATCTAGCTTATAATATAAAATGGTGGTTTTATAGGAAAATCACTAAGACGTAGTTTAAAGCTATGTAAATATTGTAATAGTAGTAATAAGTTGTGTAGAAGATTTAAAGTTGTGTAAATATTGTAACAGTAGTCATAATGAAAGCTTAAGAAGCGAATTTGTAATTGAGATATCTTGAAGATTTTTTTGGAGTTTTTTATGAAGCTTTTTGGTTTTCATTTTGATGAAGGGGTCTTTTTGGATCTGGAAGAAAATTAGGAGAAATTTTGGGTATTTTTCTTTGGATAATCTCATAGAAATCATGATGAATTGGATCATTTTTTAGTATAGTCAGATTGAAGCTTGATTTGTTTTCTAATCTCAATTCTCTTTTGCACTTTTGATAAGCACAAGGTAAGAAATTTCAATATTCTTGCATCTTGTTCTATTCTTTTTCTTAAATGATTAATCTCTTGGCATAGATTTCAATTTTAGTTTCTTCTCATATAGTTGTTCATGTTGTGGTCAATTTTGTTTGATCATGGACGCAATTTGGTATTTTAGATGTTGCAGTTTGGGAACCATATGTTAGAATAACTGAGAGGGGGGTGAATCAGTTATCCATAGTCCCAATCACAAAATGTATATCCAAAAACAATTTACTAAAACTTCTGCAGCTCAGTAAACTAAAATAGTATTATGTCTGTGCTTTTACCAATTACCAGTTAATAACATATAATGATTACCGATCAAATCTAGTATGCAACATGTAAAGTATGATAAAAAACAATCATCACAATCAACACATAACACAAGAGATTTAACGTGGAAACCCTATGAAGGGAAAACCCACCTGGGACTAGCAACTCAAAAATTGTTCACTCTTCCGAAGTGAGGTCGGTGAAGACTCAACCATGTTAAAGGTTACAAACACACTATGAGGTGTGACCTTGTTAGAGGATTTTAGACCAACCGTTATCGTCCAACCAGCATTCACTATGGGGTTGACAGGATAACAAATGTACACTCTATGAATGGCATTACAAGACTTTCTAGTCCACTCTGTTAAGAGATTTCTCTGTTTAGAATGGTTAAAATGTAACAACAGTTGATCTGATTTAAACACAACTTCAATTGTAGATTATCAAATCTATGTTAAGCTCATTCAAATCCTTTGATCAATATTTCAATTCAGTTTCAATCAATGTTCAGTAACTTACTGTCTCTCGGTTATAGCTTTCTGATGCTCGATTACCTTTGCAGTTCGGTTCTCCTTAACCAATCTAATCAGGCATGCATGAAGCTTGTTCACATGATATCTTCTACAGTGTCCTTCTTCTGGCATAGTTTCATCATGAAATCCTAGTCTCTTAAATAGACGAGTAAACCATTTTATTTCCATCCATTAGATTTTGCCGCTTAATCTCCTTTGTTGATTTTGCCTCTTAAACCTTCCTCGGTTGATGTGTCAGTAACACATTTTGTTTCAATCCATTAGATCTTCTTTGAATTATGTTAGCCATTGATCTTCGTAACAAACATTATCTTTATCTCTGATTTTGAGGTACTTTTCAGCTCATCAATTTCCGTCAGCTAAACTAGTCTTTTAGTTCTTTCTTCTGCTCGGTTAATAAAGAAATGTGCCAGTGAACACAAGCTCAATTTGTACTATGATCGGTATACACTACACTGCATCGGTGTGTACTAAAATGGTCCATTAACCAACAACATTGCCTTGTTCATTTTTCTCTATCCTTCATCATAGATGAGTGCAACATAATCAAGTCAATAACATAAGGTCATAGACTCATCCATAAGTTACCCAATGTATTCCTTATCCTTATCTATCATATCCATCTTCCTCATGTAGATATATATGTTCTTCATTTCTTTTCTTCTTCTTCTACAGATGTTTGTGTATAGTAACTTACAAGATAAGTACTATCAAAATTAGTTGACATCAATGGCAACATATTACTGATTTAATCATCTTACATATCTAATCAACAACTCAGTGATCTTAAATCATAGATCTTCAAGTTATACAATGTATTCAAATCAGTTGTAATTCATCAATCTCTCCCTTTGGCATTGATGGCAACTCAAGCAATATGAAATATGCCATACACATACCAAACATGTATTCTACAACTTTGTTAACAAATGTTGTAACGATACAAGCTCTCCCTAGCTTAATATGTTTAATCACTATGTTACATAAAAATCATTTGCAAGTGCAGACTAAGTTCTGCAGATATGATCTTTTCAGCTCCCTTTTCTGTATCTCTCTCCCTTTGTCTTTGGCTCCATATTCTTCATATTGATCTCTCTCCCTTTGACAACAATGCCAAATAACAATACAAACTTACAACTCTGTAGTAGCCATGTAACTCTTTGTTGTTTGGTGCATTCTCTATATCTCGGTATACTATTATGCAAATTAGTTCTAGTGCTTCAATCTTTCACAACTCTAGACATAAATCTAAAGTGTGAACTCTGCTACATCAACATGTATGATCTTCTAATAAGATTAGGCTGATGCAACCTCAATATCACCTTAGTGACCGGTAGATAGGGGATGGACCCCAAGTCTAGTCCTCAAGTATTCATATGTATCCTTCGGTAGAGGCTTTGTAAATATGTCAGCAAGTTGTCCTTTTGATGTAACAAATTCTACCTTAACTTGCTTCTCCTGTACTTGTTCCCTTAAGTAGTGATACTTAATTGATATATGCTTTGTTTTAGAGTGCATCACCAGATTCTTTGAAATATTAATAGCACTAGTGTTATCACAATATCTAATCATCGGCTCAGTGATTACCTCATTCATTCCTTCTATCACTTGCTTGATGTATGCAATATTTGAACAGTTAGTAGCAGCAGCAACATACTCTACTTCAGCTATAGACTAAGAAATGCAAGCTTGTTTCTTACTTGTCCATGTAACAAGTCTTTCACCAAAGAAGAATGCTCCTCTAGTGGTACTCTTTCTATCATCCACATTTCCAGCCCAATCAGCATCTGTATAAACCTTCAGTTCAAACTTGCCTTTCTTAGAATACCACAGTCCATAATCTTCAGTTTTCTTTAGGTATCTTAATATTCTCTTTGTAGCAACCATGTGTGAGTCTCTAGGGTTTGCAGAAAATCTAGCAACTATTCCAACAACATGTGCTATATCAGGTCTACTGTGAACTACATACATTAACTTACCAATCATGGATCGATACAATGTCTAATTTACCTCAGTAGTTTCATCTTATTTAGTCAGTTTACATCCAGTAGCCATCGGTGTTCCCACAGGTTTAGCATCTTCCATGCCAAATGTCTTCAAGACTTCCTTTATATATTTAGATTGTGTGATGAATATACCATCATTCTGTTGAATCACTTGTAAGCCTAGAAAGAACTTAATCTCTCCAAACATAGACATTTCAAATTCACTTTTCATTTCATTAGCAAATGACTTACAGATTTGATCTTGTCCTCCAAATATTATGTCATCCATAAATATCTTAGCAATCAAGATAGTATCATCAGAATTTTCTTTCATGTACAGATTACTATTCTCACTTGTTCTAACAAATCCAATACTTAGCAAATAGTTATGTAGTCTATCATACCAGGATCTCGGTGCTTGCTTCAAACCATATAAAGCTTTATGTAATCTACATACCATATCTTTGTTTTCTGGATCAACGAACCCTTCAGGTTTTTCTATGTAGACTTCTTCTTCAAGTATCCCATTCAAAAAAGATGATTTGACATCCATTTGGTAAACTTTGAACTTTTTGTGTGCAGCATATGCAAGTAACATTCTAACTCCTAATCTAGCAACAGGTGCAAATGTCTCACCATAATCTATTCCTTCCTCCTGTGCATATCCCTTGCATACTAACCTAGCTCTGTTCCTTGTTACCTCTCCATTCTCATTAAGCTTGTTTCTGAATATCCACTTAGTATCGATAACATTCTTGTCCTTAGGTCTGGGTACTAAACTCCAAGTTTCATTCTTCTTTATTTGTTCTATTTCCTCTTTCATTGCATTAACCCATTCATCATTTTCTAGTGCAACTTTTACATTCTTTATTTCATATTCACAGACTAGAAATGTACCTTGTATTGCTCTACTCCTTGTTTGCATGCCAGATTGTCTGTTTCCAATTATTTGTGTCTAAGGATGATGTCTTCTAACAAATTTCACCAATATCTGATATCTTCTTTCTTGTTCATCATGTGCAGGTTCATTTGCTTGCTCAGTGGATGCTTCCTGCTCTTCAATTTCTTTTTCCTGCTCCTCGATGTTGTTTTCTTGTGGACCGGTTGTCACTATCTACTATGCCGGTAGGTACTCTGGTTGTTCAATGTAACTGAATCTACCATAGTCTTTCAGTTCCTTTGTGCTTTCCTCTGCATTCTTATCATCAAACTCATCAACTCAAACATTAGTACTTTCAATCATTTTATTAGTTACTTTGTTAAGACATTTGTATGCTTTACTTTTAGTGGAATATCCCAGAAATATCCCTTCATCACCTTTTGAGTCAAACTTCCCATTTCTTTCATCTTTCAGAATAAAGCATTTACTTCCAAAAATCCTGAAATAACTTATAGTGGGTTTGTGACCAAACCATAACTCATAGGGTGTCTTATTAGTGTCCTTCTTTAGTTGTCCTCAGTTCAGAACATAAACAGTTATGCTGATAGCTTCCCTCCAGTATGTCTAAGCAACATTCTTTTGTAACATCAGTGTTCTTGCACAGTCAACTATTGACTTATTCCTCCTTTTAGCTATTCCATTTTGTTGTAGTGTCCTCGGTGCAGAGACATGTCTTTTAATACCATGCTCATTACAAAAGTTAGTAAATTCATCAGAAATAAATTCACCACCTCAGTCAGATCTTAAGCATTTCAATTCTTTACCAGTCTCTTTCTCAACTTTTGCTTTATACCACTTGAACATCTTAAATACCTCTGATTTTTCCTTCAAGAACATGACTGTCATTAATCTAGTATAATCATCCACAAAAAGAATAAAATATCTATCTCCATAGTAACTTTGAGTTCTCATAGGACCACATAGGTCGGTATGCACTAACTCAAGTAATTTCTTTATTGAATAATCTTTTCTTTTGAAACTAGATTTTGTCATTTTACCTTTTTGACATTCATGAAACATAACATGATCAAGCTTAGATAAGTTAGGCAGACCTCTAACCTTTTTCTTTTTACTAATCTTAATCATGTTATCAAAATTCACATGACATAACCTCTTATGCCACAACCATGCATCTTTATCTTTCATCATAACAAGAAGACTGATCATTATCAAGATAAAATAGATTAACTCTCGACTGTGTTCCAGTTCCAATAAGTCTTCCTCCATCATCATATATCTTCACTTTCTTGCTCTCGAAAGTAACTCGGTGGCCTGAATTGTTTAGCTATGCTACACTTAGTAAATTATAGTTTAGACCTTTTACCCAATAAGCATTGTCACATCTAATTTTATCATTTATCATCAGGGATCCTTTTCCTCTAACCATACAGGGTGCATCATTACCCATTCTAATAGATCCTCCATTGTGTTCTTCAAGATGATCAAATTTCTCTTCATCACCAGTCATGTGATGTGTACAACCACTATCTATAATCCATGTATCATTTTTATTAACCTTAGAAATAAGTGCTATCTCTACATACCTCTCATCTTCCTTTGAGTCATCCTTCATTGCAACAAATACTACCTCCACATCCTCATCAATGTCGGTATCGATGACATCTTCTTCTGCAATGTATCACACATTCTTTCCTTTATCATTATTGTCTTGGTTGTCTCTATTGTAGTGTTGGTAACTTATGTTGCCTCTTCTCCCATAGCTTCCTTCACCAGATCGGTCTTTGTTTATGTCATCATCTTTCCTGTGTGGACATCTAGCAGCAATATGACCAACCTCTTTACAATTAAAGCATGCTAAAGGTAATTTACCTCTATACCTTCCTTTCCCTTTAGGTAACCTTCTGGCCATAAGAGCTTCAAGTTCATCAAGCTCATCATTAGTATTGCTATCACTATCATCATACTTATTTCTGCTACTAGACTTACCAATCTTCAGAGAAGACATAAAAGCAGATTCAACAGACGGTACAATACTATTGTCAAAGTTATTTAGTTCAAAGGTTGTAAGCTTACTAATCAGATTATCAAGAGTAAGGTTGTTACCAAATGCAGAACTTGTTTCATGAATTACAGATATTCTGATTGCATAAACCTGCAATAAGGTTCTGAGAACTTTGCTTACCACTATCTCTTCATCAATAACACCATCAGATGCTCTAATAGCATGTACTACCTATTTCAATCTATTTGTATATTGCACAATATTTACTCCTTCCTTCATCTTCATATCATCGAATTTTCCCCTTAAGCTTTCAGCTCTAGCTCTTTTGAAATTCACATCACCACTATAAACTTGAGCAAGTTTATCCCACATACCTTTAGTAGTAGTGCAATCTTTAATATCTTCAAATTCAGCATCAGTATAGGCAGCAACAATCTCCATCATAGTAACATTATGTTCATGCATGTCTCTTAGTTGATCAAGGGTCAAGGGACCAGTGGGCGGTGCAATGTAGCCATTCTCCATTAGTGTCAGGGCATAATTCCTAATTCCAGATACATGCAGCTTCATTCGACTTTGTCGTACTGTGAAGTTATCATTGTTTAGCTTTGGCACTTCCCTCTTATACATTTTGAAATCTTTGTGCTGATGTCCTTAAAACTTTGTTCCAAGCAACCAACACTTTGATACCAATTGTTAGAATAACTGAGAAGGGGGTGAATCAGTTATCCACAGTCTCAATCACAAAATGTATATGCAAAAACAATTTACTAAAACTTTTTCAGCTTAGTAAACTAAAATAGTATTTTGTCTGTGCTTTTACCGATTACCAGTTAATAACATATAATGATTAGGTCGATCAAATCTAGTATGCAACATGTAAAGTATGATAACAAACAATCATCACAATCAACACATAACACAAGAGATTTAATGTGGAAACCCTGTGAAGGGAAAAACCACCTGGGACCGGCAACCCAAAAATTGTTCACTCTTCCGAAGTGAGGTCGGTGAAGACCCAACCCTATTAAAGGTTAAAAACACACTGTGAGGTGTGACCTTGTTAGAGGATTTTAGACTAACCGTTATCATCCAACCAACATTCACTATGGGGTTGACAGGATAACAAATGTACACTCTATGAATGACATTACAAGATTTTCTAGTCCACTCTATTAAGAGATTTCTCTATTTACAATGGTTAAAATGCAACAGCAGTTGATCTAATTACAACACAACTTCAATTGCAGATTATCAGATCTATGTTAAGCTCATTCAAATCCTCTGATCAATATTTCAATTCAGTTTCAATCAATGTTCAGTAACTTATTGTCGCTCGGTTATAGCTTTCGAACACTTGGTTATCTTTGCAGTTCGGTTCTCCTTAACCAGTCTGATCAGGCATGCATGAAGCTTGTTCACGTGATATCTTCTGCAGTCTCCTTCTTTCGGCATAATTTCATCATGAAATCCTAGTCTCTTAAATAGATGAGTAAACCATTTTATTTCCATCCATCAGATTTTGCTGCTTAATTTCCTTTGTTGATTTTGTCGCTTAAACCTTCCTTGGCTGACGTGTCAGTAACACATTTTGTTTCAATCCATTAGATCTTCTTTGAATTATGTTAGTCATTGATCTTCGTAACAAATATTATCTTCATCTCTGATTTCGAGGTACTTTTCAGCTCATGAACTTCCATCGGCTAAACTAGTCTTTTAGTTCTTTTCTTCTGCTTGATTAACAAAGAAATGTGTTGGTGAACACAAGATCAGTTTGTATTGTGATCGGTATACACTACATTGCGTCGGTGTATACTAAAATGGTTCATTAACCGACAACACTGCCTTGTACGTTTTGCTCTATCCTTCATCATAGATGAATGCAACATAATCAAGTTAGTAACATAAGGTCAAAGACTCATCCATAAGTTACCCAATGTATTCCTTATCCTTATCTATCATATCCATCTTCCTCATGTAGACATATATGTTCTTTATTTCTTTTCTTCTTCTACAGATGTTTGGGTATAGTAACTTACAAGATAAGTACTGTCAAAACTAGTTGACATCAATGACAACATATTACTGATTTAATCATCTTACATATCTAATCAACAACTCAGTGATCTTAAATCATAGATCTTCAAGTTATACAATGTAATCAAATCAGTTTTAGTTCATCACTGCACTTTATCTTCCTTTCTTTGCAAGTCATTGAACCACATCTTATTGCTTTTATTAGTGCTTAGCTTTATCTTATAATATAAATTTACCTCTAATAAAAATCCACATATACCAACCAACATATTACATAATGTAGCTAGCTTGACTTACAATGGAAGTTTAGTTCTTACAATACCTTATCAAAATATTGAACCAGAGATTGCCCACTGCAACCTGATCAGTGAATATGTTGAAAAAATCCACAAAATTATTAATACCCACATCCAAAAAATAAAAATAGTTTGAGGTTTGTAGATGATTGAGTGCTCAAATCACAACATAGTCTCATGAATATATATAATTTAAACTCTACAAGCACCACAAATTTAAAATATGGGGCATGGATGAATTAAATTAAAGCTAGGTCATGTTCACAATCACCTTCAACCACCTATTTTCATAGAAAAAACTTTCTAGATTGTTTAATATTTGTTTGACAAGATTTTAAAACTATAATCTATTTAGATTTTTATACCCTTGTTGCGCACGCCATTATTTTTAATTAGATATTCTACACCACCATATTTATTTATTTTATATTTGGGCTGCAAGAATTGTGTTCTTCTACTTGGTGTAGTTTTTTATTTATTCATTCTCATCATGTTTGTGAATGAAATTAAATTTTGTAAAGTAATATTTTATTAAAATCTTGAACCTTTTTGAGATTAAATGTATTCTAAATTTAAATTTGTCTCCATTTCAAATTTTATGTAAATAATTATTTCCATTTCTTTTACTTTGTGTTTGTAACTTTACATAAATTTAAATTTGTCTCCATTTCTTTTACTCTGTGTTTGTAACTCTCCATAAATTTAAATTTGTCTCCATTTCTTTTACTCTATTTTTAACTCTCCATTTCTTTTACTTTGTGTTTGTAACTCTCCATTTCTTTTGCTCTGTGTTTGTAACTCTAAATGCAGACTCTTTAAAGAATGATTATTCTTCATTAATTATATAATTTTATTAGTTTCATTTATACTATAATTTTATAATTTTATTAAGTCGGGAGGCTTTCTATAGTAATATTTTATTAAAATCTTGAAGCGAGGTCTTTGAAAGTCAACCAATATGATTAGCACAAAAGATATAATTATATCTTATATCTTTGCATGAACAAAACCACTTTGAACCTTAAATCAATATAAAATTGAACCCTAACCTTACCACTAAACTAATTATAACTATAACACTAAACCAAGTGGATTTGCAACCCTAATTCTAATCTAAATTCTATTCCAAATTGAATCCAAACTTAACAACGTATACCAAATTGAGCCCAAACCCTAAATCAAATTAGACCTAAATCTTTAGGTCATGGAGAAACCTATTGAAGAAATAGAAACAATCAACCTTGAAAACCAAATTAGAAATTAAACTATATTGAACCCTATTGGCAGTGGGCCAGCATCCCTCACAGGGTTTGCGACATGGCTTAACTACCTCATGTGTCTTCTATAAGTCTAGTGATTGTATCGGACATTGACAGGTCGATCTTTTGGTGCAACGAGAACTACTACTTGTAACAAGTGATATCAGAGCTTGGTCATAGGTTCGAATCCATGCAGGCCACGATGAGTGATGCTAGGAGGGGGATTGTTGGCAGTGGGCTAGCGTCCCTTGTAGGGTTCGCGACATGGCTTAACTACTACTTGTAACAAGTGATATCAGAGCTTGGTCACAGGTTCAAATCCATGCAGGCCATGACAAGTGACGTTGGAAGGGGGATTGTTGGTAGTGGGCTAGCATCCCTTTTAGGTTAGCTTGGAAGGAGCACTACTTGAGGTAACCAGTAAACTTCAAAGCGTGATATCAAGTCAAGTTAGTGAGGCTAATCCCCAAGCAAAAGCTAAAGAAGTAATGAAATCTTTTGACATATAATTCACAAATTTATCAGATATTACATCAATCAAATCTCAAGCAGCCCATGATGCACAAGTATTTCAAGTTGTATGCTTGAATATCAAAAATGATTTAGATAACTTGGATGTATGCATAAAAGAATTAAGAAGATGCTTAGAGAGAGGAAAAGCATTGTACATTCAGTGTACACAATCCCATAGCCACACATCTAAAATATCAGAGAAGTTGAATGACAAAGAAGCAGAACTACAAGTGACAGTGATTGACTTGCAGAGCCCTAATATGAAGATAACAAATATTGAGAAGAAAGAAAGAAAAATTTATGATGACATGAGACTTCTGGAGGATAAAAAGGAGAAGAAATTGAAGAGATTTTCTCTACTCAGAGAGAATTTATCACTAAAGATCAGTATTGTGGAGAATCAACTGGAAGATTGTCTTTCATCAAAGACATCCTATGAAAAATTTGCATATGATAATCTAAAGGTAGTTGAAATTGCAGCCTTTGGCCTATGTGCATTACTAAGTGTTTCAAACTTAGTGAAGAAGACATGGGACAAGGAAATAGAGAACCTGAAAGAAAATTTTGTAGATTGTGTTGCGAGCCTTCCGGCCTTGCAATATTGAAATCATAGAGGTAAAACAATTTTGTCATACTTATATAATTGACACCTTTGTCATTGTTGTCAAAGGGGGACTAGTATAGTATGAAAATTGTATGTATAGAGAAGATATAAATATGCAGTATATTATGAAGTATACTCTTAGGGGGAGTATCATTTTTTGGAGAAATAAGTAGATATGTATAGACATATAGGATCCACATTTTGTAATGGCCACAATTTTTGTAATTTAAGTTTTTGGGACTTAGCCAATTTTCCCATATGTTGCCACCAATGACAAAGGGGGAGATTGTTGGAAATTTGGCTAAGTAGGATATCAAAATGTTGTCATTATGGAAACATATACTCAGCATGAAGATAGCATAATTGAAGGAAGCAATCTTGTATGAGCACATTAGAAAATTGTCTAAGTACAACATTGTTTACTAGTCTAATCAGAGATAGTTTTGATTAGCTACATTCATAGAAGAAGGATTAGTGCATGCGCACTTGAATATGGATCATTCTATGTATATCAAAGCCACATATGAGAGTGCAAGTCTATACGACAAGTACAGAAGAAGATATTAAAGATTTACAGAGACAGTGTTGAGTCGAGCTTAACAGAGTTGAAGACAGAATATGATTACAAGGAGTTAAGGGATTATTTTGTTTATCAAAATAATGACTTGACTAGTTAGGGATGACATCCTAGATGTTTACCCTAAGGTAGCATGAATTGATTTTATATTTTGAGAAGAGTATAAGTATTTTAAGCCGACTGGAAGTTATTTTTGTAATAACTTGTATATATGTAAGTATTATGTAGTGCGAAATGTACAAGTTACATATAGCAATTGTAATAAGTTGATATATGATGTGAATTTGTATAATATTGTAAGAAGAAAGGAAGTAAGTATGTATATGAAAGTGAAGAGCCTACAAGCTAGATTAGAATAGGAAAGTTATTCGGCAGTAGTAAAAGGTTTTTGTATCTTACCTTTGTATCTGAAGCTATTATTGTAAGTTGCATGTTTGGGTAGTGAGCTCATCTTGCAAACATTTTGTTTTGTAATAGAAACTCCTAATAGGGTTGAGGCTTCTAACAAGGCCTAGATTCCTTTAACCAAGACAAAGACACTATATGCATGTAACATACTCCTAACAGGGTCAACATCCTTAACTGGATACTTTTGATTAATGGATCAGTTGTGGGTATCATCCCCACCAGGGTTTTCCCTTGGCCAGGGTTTCCTCGAGAACAAACATGGTGTTATGAGTTCATTTGTTTTATTGTTATGCTTGTTATTCAATTTACTTAGTTTAGTTTTGTATGCAAGCTTCAAATTAATTTCTTATATCCATAATTGGGAAAAAATAAAAGTTTGTAAAATACTGATTCACCCCCCCTTCTCAGTATTTTCTATTTCTAACAATTGGTATTAGAGCTTGGTCACAGGTTCAAATCCATGCAGGCCACGATGAGTGACACTGGGAGGGGGATTGTTGGTAGTGGGCTAGCGTCCCTTGTAGGATTTGCAACATGGCTTAATCACCTCTTGTGTCTTCTATAAGTCTAGTGGTTGTATCGGGCATTAATAGGTCAATCTTTTGGTGCAATGACAACCCTAGCTTGTAACAAACCCTAACATTAACTCTAAATTTAATTACACATTAAACCAAGTTGAACCCTAACCTTAACATTATTCTAACTTTGATGTAACTTGTATACATAATTCTCACCCCGATCTTAAACTCCAATTGTGACTATAAACCCAACCTTAACACTAAACCCTAACCTTAACTATAATCCTAAGCCCTAACCTTAATTCTAATAATAAACTTAAATCAAACACTAAACCCAATGCTAACTCTATCCATTGTATAAACCATATCCTTAATGCTAATGCTAACCATGATATAAATCCTAACCCTAAATGTGAATCCTAATCACAACCCTAATCCTAACTATGATGTAAACCTTAACCCTAACCACATTAGTAACCATAAGCCTAAGTAGTAACCCTAGCATATTAATAAAATAAATTTTTTATCTTAATTTTTTTAAATAAATAATAATATAATATAATTACAATCTTATTCAATATAAGTTTATATTATAATAATATTTGACTAATAATAAAATAAAATATTAATATTATATATAGTTAGAGTAAAATTATAGTTCGGTTTAAAGTAAAACAATTATTAAAAAATGATAATATCATAATATAATATTATATAAATTCTCTTTAATAAAAGATGTTATATAATTATATATTAATCTATGTTTTTCGCTTGCTACTACTAGCTTATATATCTCTATATAAAATATGTTGAGATGTATCATGACTTTTGTTTTTTTCATCATTCAACTTTTATAAAAATATTCAATTGAAAAATAACCATAGTTCTACTTGTAACCATGACCATAAACCCAACCTTGACACTAAACCCTAACCTAATTAATATAATAAATTTATACAAAACTCTAACCCTAATGCTAATCCTAAACATGATATAAATTGTAACACTAAATGACACATTGAACCATAGCTATCATACATTAATTCTAATCCTAATCTTGAACTTAAACCTAACATAACTATTATTCTATCATAATCATAATGATAATTCAAGTCCCAACCATTTTGTCACCCTAATAATAATTTTAAACTTAATCCCTACCCTAACCCTAACTTTGATGTAAACCCTAAACATAATCCTAAGCATAACACAAAATTGTAACCCTAACCATGATATAAATTCTAACCCTAATCCTAATTATATTAATTTATTCAACTTATAACACCATACTTTAACACTAAACCTTAACACTAAACCCTAACCCTAATATTAACTCTAACCATAATCATAAACCTAAACCAAATCCTAATTGTAATGCTAATATTAACCTTAATCCTAAACTTGACCCTAATCTTAAACCAAACCATAGCCCTGACCAAATCTAAATCTTTACCCTTAACCTAATTATAATTTCAATCCCAACCCTAATAGTAATTCCAACCTTGCCCTTAACACTTACCAAAACCCTACTCCTAACTTGAAACCTATTCTAATTATAATCAAAACCCTAACCCTAACCATAATTCTCATCATAACCATGACCATAAACCCAACCTTAACACTAAGCCCTAACCCTAATCATAATAATATATCTAAACCAAACTCTAACCCTAACGCTAACGCTAAATGCTAAATCTAATCAAATTAATGTGTTAATCAATCCCTATATATATATATATATATATATATATATATATATATATATATATATATATATATATATATATATATATATATATATATATATATATATATATATATATATATATATATATATATATATATATATATATATATATAGCTAGAGAATGGTGGGCAGATACAGATTCCTAACTATAGTAGCTACCTACTCAAATAGTGCCTATCGATGAACTGCTTATGAATAAAGACCCACTTCATTCCCCCTACTATACAATGGGTTCAGTGGTTGTTTGGGCGCCCTACTATACTATATAAAGGGTTTTGGGGCCCCCCAGGCACTAGAATTAGGAAAAGCAATTAACCCTACTATAACTATATTAGCAGCCGGGGCCACCCACCCTACATACATACATACATACATAGATATACACACACACACACACATACATATATCTACACACACACACACACACACACACACACACACACACACACATATATATATATATATATAGAAGCTAGCATCAAAAATATAAATTTGAATATAATAATAAAATGAATATAATATAATTATTGATAGAGATTCATTCTATAGAAATATACAACAATTACATATTTAAATAATGATAATTTTTATTAAATATATCAATATCTCAGATAACCATCATACCTTTTACATAGTGGCTTTGCTAAAAGTAATCAGAAAATACATTTATAAAGACACTAATATTAATATTAGACCCTCGATAATCCTTTACATTTGTATTACCAGAGATAGAAAATTGTTTTAAAAAGATAACAATTCATAGTTACTTGATAGAACAAATCTTAAAAAAAAGAAAAGTCATGAGCTAGTCCAAGGGACACACCCTCAAAGAATAGAAATAGAAATATATGGTCTTTCAACCAAGGAATGAAATCAATTTCCTCCACTAAAAATACACTTTGACATTTTAACGATGGGAAAATACTATAACAAAGTGATAAGAAAAAAAGACAAAACTATGCCCCGTTGTAAAGGACAAGAGGATAAGGTTTGAATTGGTCAAGAATATTTGAGGTATGCATGTAAATATAATATTTAAGATGATACATAATTAAGTGAACAAACTTATAAAGAGAATTACATTGAAGGAAATAATAAATAAATATACACTATAATATAAGAAACGTTATTTTATGACTTAATAAAATTATACTTAAATTTATGTTTTATAGGTCAAATTTAGAACAATTAAAATAAGGGGTCATTACAAGTGGTATGAGAGCATGATCCAGCCATCCTACAGGGTAAAAGATAAAACATGGAATCTAGACATGAATACATACTTGAGATTATATCAAATATATAAGAACCAAATTATAAATGGATAGATTATTTATGGCTTATATGCCTTGTCTCGTAATTGATGAGAATAAATGGTGGAATTAAGTTAGGGAATTGCACTTCACCAGTTCCCCAAAGCTTAGTAGGCCACCTCAAGAGATGGAATTGTCATGGGTGAAGTTCCTGCCTCTTGTGGGCCAAGAGGTGAGTTTTCATAGGGGGACATTGCATGCCCTTGATCTTTTAGAGGGGTTGAGAAGTTTACATGTGCCCTTTCGAAGCTTTCCTACTGACTAAATTATGATTGATTATGAAAGACACAACTAGCATTCTTTGTTTACTAATCAATAAGAATGAATCTAACAATGTGTATACTTTGTGTATGCTTCGTGTCTTCACGCATCAATGTCTATACTTCATTTCTTCATGCATCAATGTGTATACTTCATGTCTTCATGCATCAATGTGTATACTTTGTGTATCCATATATTCATATGTATATTCTATATTTTCAAGTTTATTCCCCATGTGTGGTTCTACTTGGGTTAATCTAGAATACGAGAATAAACTGGAGAAAAGGGACAAGCTATTGTGTACATTGGGTCAATCCAAATCAATTTGATGATACAACATTGGAATGAAAAAAGAAAATTATTTTATGATTACAAACCTAGAAACTTTACAAGTTTAGATAGAATTAAAGTTGCATATAGAAGCCCTCATATTGAATAATTTGTACAAAATTGGCATTGCTTGCAGACAAGCAATTTTAGGGAAGATCAGACTATCAAGTCCCTTGGTTGAAGTCATATTATGATACTTCCATTTATTTCACACCGATTTTGTGAAGCCTCTAAGAGACAAAATTGAAAAGGTGACAAGTAAAGAAGAGTCGATTAAGGTTTTACTACAAAAAGATTCAATCAATATAAATAAACAATAAATTAAATGATAATATATCAAATATTATGATAAGAAGTATCTGAATATATTATTACTATATATAATTATAAATATAATGTATCAAATTATAATACAATATAATCTATAATATATTATAAAATTTACCATGTGCATATTAATTAAACATTATCATAATATATACATCTGAAAATAACTTAATAAAATATACACATTCTTAATATATACATAAGAAATATAAATCTAAATATAATAATAAATTGAATATAGTATAATTATTGGTAAAAAGAGACATTCATTCTATAGGAATACACAATAATTGCATATTTTAATAATAATAATTTCTATTAAATATTTTAATATCTTAAATAACTATCATACCTTTTACATAGTAGCATTGGTAAAAGTAATCAACAAATACATTTGTAAAGACACTAATATTAAGAAGAGCTACAGTGCAACATAGTTCCTACCAAGTGCGGGTAGAGCAGCTTGACAATCCGCTAAGGTGATAAGAAAAGAATAGAAAACTAGACATGAAAACTTTGACAATCCATTGAGGTGGTAAAGAAAGAATAAAAAACCAGATAAATGGAAGTGAATTTTATTCAAACAAATTCATTTTTTATGCTGAATTTACTGAGAGCATGGGAAATTTGTCCAACAATCCTTTACATTTTTTAGCTTCCCTTATACAGATATCTATGAAGAATAATAATGTTGTTATCAAGCTCCATTGACAAGTTAACATAAATCATGATGGAATGATATACATGCCAACATGAAAACTATCAAGTAAATAGTAATAGCTACAGAAAAAGACAACCATGAAAGAGACCAAGGAACAATAATTTTGTGTCTTGACATGAACAGGAAACTGAACGACATCCAGAATTAAAATACAGCTAAAGGGAATATAAAGGCAACTCTACTATAGAAATTGAAGACAAAAGGTTGTCACTTTTTAACTAGCTTCTTTCAACATATACTGTAGCTTGCAAAAACAAGTTGAGAGCACCACAGGGAGAAAGCAATTGATGCTGTGTATAATGATGATATGATGATTAAACTTGAATTCAGGGAAACACTTTAATTGTTGTAGGTGATTGCTCAATTTGATGAGGTTGCAAAATAAAGCATTAAATTTTAGATATCCAAAAACAAATTGGAAGATAAGCAAGAGAGAACATATAGTACTCATCATTTTACTTTTCTAATGCTTTTATATTGCTTCCATTAGTAAAGAAGGAAAACACAATCAGAAAGTGGCTTTTGTGTACATGAAAAGAAAAACAAAGCTAAAAGGACGGTAAATCATACAGTAGCCAACACTTGTTCATGCTTGAGACTCACAAATCAACAACCTATAATAGAACCATAAGATGAGAAGTTTCCAGTACCAAAAGTTCAGTAGTACAACCATATAAAACCAAAGTGGAAGTGTTCGCCTTGAAATATCCAGTCAAAAAACTAGTACAAACCAGGAAACTCATCAGGACTAACATACTAACATTTTGAGGTTTATGTTAACCAAAACTATCCCATGAGTTTGTAAGACAGAGAGAAAATTACATTTTTTGTCTACATGGCAAAATGTATGTTTTTGTAGAGATTTGCTTGATGAAAGAAAATGTGCCCAACTTTTAATTTTTTTGGTTTTTCTTGTGTTTAGCATTTACACTCGCAGAAGTGTGAATTGATTATTTAGTTATGGAATCCTTTTGATCTCATTTATTTAATTTTTTTAAATTTTTTCTTTTAATTTTTTCTCATTGCCTAGTTTTTGTCTGGTCCCAGTCCAAGTCAAAATTTTAGGTTGTCAAGTTTTTGCAAAGAATTCAAGTTTTCTAACTCTGCTTCACATAGATTGAATTGGTAGGCCAACAATGTAGAGGAGATGATAATTGACATGTCATGCTTTCAAGATTATTAAGTTCTTTAGGTCTGATCAACATAAGAAGGTTGTGTAAGTGTATCATCTTCTAATGCTGCATTATTTATAGGAGAGAAGAGTTAAACGATAGGTTTTTGAAAATGATCAGTTGTTTTATCCCACTGACAACCCACCAATAAATGAGGTTTATATAATGAAGTTGAGATTCTTTAGAGCACGAGAGGCTCATATTTAGCTTTTCTTTCTTTCATAGAAGTTAGAACAACATTTTTATATTTTG